>JABAJX010009910.1:0-59169 GCA_018221735.1 Termitomyces sp. K1Aa
GGCGACGTTTTCGGATTAGCGCCAACCTATGGCTCCAAATGTGTTTTGACAAGTCTTGCGATATTCAATGGGACCAGGGCTCTCTTGATACGCTTCACTAAATCCAAGGCTAGGAAGACCAAACCTGGATGTCCTCCCATTGGCCGCACCCTTCTTCAGCAACTCTTGCTATCGGGACATAGGAAATTGACCTTGAAGATGGATAGACTGGCAGTTGCCTTACATCTGGATGTGGGACTATATATTGCGCGTGGAATCGATCTCTTGTCAGTGGCCACGGCGAGCAATGGGCGCAACTCTTTTAGCGCCTTCATGTCTGCGTTGGGCGGCGAAGTCATGTTGCATCGAGCAAACGCTCTTAAGTTGTTCACGCAGGAGGAGAAGGACAACTCCAATCTTGCTTTTGTCGCTTTACGGGCATGGGCCGCGTACCAGGCCGCGTTTTTGAAAACGACTTCTAAACGACTTCTCAGCTTTCCGGAAGTCAATACCAAGGCCTTGGATACACAGGTAAGTGCTGTACACCTACGCTATGTATAACTAGTGATTGAGTTTGACCCAGCATCTCACGGTCATCGCGAAAGTTATTCGAGATGCCGATAAGAAAGTCTCTCTCAAGCCTACTCGACAAAAGAATGAGATCGAAAAACACTATAGCCTCAAACAAGGGAAACTTGAAGTTAGGTCTAGCCGCTTCAAGACCAGGTTGATGAACCATGCCGATCAGGTATGCTGTTCAGCACTTTACAGTTCCCACCGACAACAGGTCTTTCGTTAGACAATAAAAATCTGTACGACCAAGGACAAAGCTGTATCTGCAAAAGTCACCAGCGTCTTGGGGCGCGCTGTCTCTCTCAATGTGCATGATCATCTGGATGGCAAAATCCGATCGGTGACGACGGTGGGTAGGGATTCCCTTACGACCGCTGAGGAAACTCGTGACCGAATTGCCTTGGGAGTTCTGACACAAACGAACAATATCATGCAACATCCGTTCGTTCAGCGTATCTGGCTCCCGTCAAAAAAGGTCGTTTGGGCCAGAACACCCTCACGTTTTGTCCCTTTGGCCATCAATTTTCCGGGACGAACATTGAATACCTCTCAAACCAAAGCTGTCAATGCCATCTTGTCTAATAAAGACGCACATCGTATCACTGTGATTCATGGACCGCCAGGAACAGGGAAAACCACTGTTATTTCTGCAGCAATTACAAGTATCATTTCCTCGGGAGATCGTGAGCGGACTGTTTGGGTTGTGGCGCATTCAAATGTCGCGGTCAAGAACGTTGCAGAGAAGCTAGCTGATGTCAAGTTTTCTAACTTCAAGATCCTCGTTGCCTGGAATTTTCACTTTGATTGGTCGGTCTAGTGTTCGGACCAATGTTCCAAGCTGATTGACGTTCATAGGCACGAACATCTTTATGGCAACATCGAATCGAATCTTATTCGCTCGGATGACTTTCCTGGGGATAGAGTTGCGGCAGAGCGACTCTTACTTGGTTCTCGAGTCATACTCTGTACCTTGAGTATGTTGTCACATCCGAAGGTAGCATCATTCGCCCAGATTGTTCCCCCACAAACCATCATCATCGATGAAGCTAGTCAGATCGAGGTCGGAGACTATCTACCTCCATTGCAGCATTTCAGAACTTTGTTGTGCAAGCTCGTATTTATCGGTGACGATAAACAACGTGAGTGCTCTTTCATAAGAATCGAGCATGCCTCATAAAGATGTCTAGTTGCGCCATACGGGCATGGTAATATCCCGGAACTTCGAAGCATTTTTGAGATGACGCATCTACGCCAAAATGCCATTCTACTTGATACCCAATGTCAACCCTCCTGCACTCTCCGCAATAGTAGTCATGACTGACACCCTGTACTCCAGATCGCATGCCGATGCCAATTGGCGACTTCATCTCCAAGGAGGTTTACGGCGGCCGTTTGAAGAGCGTACATGCAATCGAGGCATGGTTGAGTTGCTCTTTCATCGACGTGGCAGCAGGACGAGAAGAAAAGTGCGGGAATAGCTGGGTGGTACGATATTGATCTCATGATATGTTGGTGTTTACTTACTTGTCTCACCCGTAGAACTTACAGGAGGTCGCCATGGCAATCAACATCGCTGGGATATTGTATTCATTAGGAAAGTCGTTCAGGATAATCACTCCTTACGACGCGCAGCGCTCCAGGCTCGAAAATGCCCTAAAGGGAACTAGAATTCCTTGGTCGGATACATGTTTTAACGTCGATTCCTTCCAAGGTTTGCCTTTCTCTGATGATCTGTTCCCTTGGCCTGTTCTCACCGTAGCTCGTTCGTAGGCAACGAGGCTGACTACATCATCCTTTCCGTTGTCCGTTCCGAGAAAGTCGGCTTTATGAAGGATACTCGCCGCACGAATGTCATGCTGACTCGTTGCAAGAGAAACCTGATTATATTGACCAATCGACGTTTCGTTGAAGGGGTAGCATCGTCCACCCTCATTGGCAATCTCGCGAAGGCGTGCGGACGTTGCTGGATTCAGACGCATTCTGTAGTCAATGGCGGGTTCCGTGTCTACACCTGAGGCAGGCTCTTCAAGCTGCTCTTGTGAATCTTGTACTTTGAAGCCTGATCGAGACGCTCTGTACAGTGTATTTGTACTGTTTTGATGACTAATCACCATAAGGAACTTGTGCATTTCGGCGTGTCGCTCCGTTTAACAATCTAGCCCTTTCGAATTTGGAGCAGCCTTGAGGCAGCATGTATCGATTGAGTGAGATTGATTGATATAACTTCTTTACGAGCCACCATTTTGAAAACGCGTCCACCACCATGCCGCCTACGAATCGCCCCATGAATCTCATGCAGACACTCATCGATGGCAGCGCTGAATTCAGTTTGCTAAAGATACCCATCAAGAGAATTCAAGAATTGGAAATCAACCAGGATACTTTCGCAGAGTTCGATCATGCGAAACCGATTGGCATCTCGCCAGGATACTCTTCCACAGGCAAGTTGATAGCGCTTGCTATTGCAGATGACAGAAGCTGCGTCATTGTCGACTTCAACATGTTGATCTCTCCTGGCCGTTCACGCAAAGGGGGCCAGAACACAAACAGATCGGCACTCCCAAGGAATCTTGATGACTTGCAGGAGAAAATTCTATGCCGTCCAGCTGGCGAGCTCTTTGCTTTTGATATGGGTCCACTCTGCTTGTCGATCTATGCTGACGCGAATTTACGCGTCACGAATGCAGTCGATATCCAGTCCGGTCTCTCTGCTGTAGACAGGAAGCCCCTGACGGCGATCGAGGATATCCTTGGCACATCCGTCACAATCAAAAAACAGAATGTCGTCACCGTCTTTTACCATCCCATCTACGACCCCGAGGATCGTAAATCCGCTACAGATCTTGCTCAGCGAGCATGGATATCCCAGCTCCTCGCAGTATATGGAGATGGAGAAGTTATCTTGGGCAAAGTTCCTAGGATCGATACACAGAGGCTCTCAGGACAGGTATAGTGATGACTTCGATATACGACTCAGAGGAATGGTAGGTTGATGAGCTTCGGAAACAGAAACTCGATATACTTGCGAAGAATACAAATGTTGCGTTACGACAAAACTTGAATAAGCCGATGAAGACAAAGCATGATGTTTCGATGGTCACAAATGGGCAAGATCCGACAAAGGTGGTGTCCCAGAGGTTTAGCAACAAACTTCGAAGCGACCAGGTAAGAAGCCATGTACCACCTGCAATCCCATATATCATGATCACTCCTCACGTAGAACATCATCATGGTCATCGAGAACACTTCAGGAAGTCAATACACCACCAGAGGGCAGGTTGGGCACATCGATGGGAAAACCGGGCCTCTCCAAGCAAATCACTCCTTGGATGGGAAAAGTGTGACAAGCGTGATATCTATTGGACGTGATGATCCGACCACTGCTGAAGCGCAGCGTGCGGCAACTGTGCTACGTGTCCTGCAAGGTTATGAACAGCTCATGGACAATAGTCCTTGGGTTCAAAATATCTTCTACCCCTCTGATGATGCTGATGCTCCATTATCTTGGCCTCTTGCTTGGTCAGAGAATGATACCTCTTCAGTTAACTTTGACTCTGTCACCATGACTCCCCCTACAAATTCCTTGGAGCTTTTACCCCTGAATTCATCTCAAGAAGATGCTGTCAACACCATGTGTTCTCCCCTTGA
Organism: Termitomyces sp. K1Aa; assembly: GCA_018221735.1. NCBI lineage: Eukaryota > Fungi > Basidiomycota > Agaricomycetes > Agaricales > Lyophyllaceae > Termitomyces > Termitomyces sp. K1Aa. Next base: position 4,201 of record JABAJX010009910.1, read on the forward strand.
TGAACATCGTATCACTATCATTCAAGGTCCTCCTGGTACTGGAAAGACCTCCGTGATTGCTGCCTTTGTTCAGCTTTCCATTCAGATGGGTTCTAATGGAATATGGCTTGTTGCTCAATCCAATGTGGCTGTCAAAAACATAGCTGAAAAGCTTGTGAAGACTGGATTTCTTGATTGGCGTCTCTTGGTTTCCAAGGATTTCATTCATGAATGGTTTGCCTGTCTATCCTCATATTTTGCTTGAGCCTTCTGTTGATCATTGGTTTTCCAAGGCATGAGCATATTTATGGTCAAGATATTCAAAAGAACATCATTAGATCTAATCACTTCAAATTTATACACCCAAAGGACATTAAAGGCTGCAAGGTGATGCTATGCACACTAAGCATGCTTTCCAATAGGGACATTGTAAAATTCACAGCTCAAAATCCTATCAAAATCTTGATTGTTGATGAAGCCAGTCAAATTGAAATCAATAACTATGTTTCAGTCTTGGTCACCTCTAGCAAATTACAAAAAATGTGTTTCATTGGTGATGACAAGCAATGTAAGTAGTTCATTATGCATGTATCTCATTACTTACCTATTTTCAATACCTGTTATTCAGTGCCTCCATTTGGCCAAGCAGATTTACAAGACCTTCAAAGTATCTTCGAGATACCTCACTTGCGTACACATGCATTATTTTTGGATACCCAATGTAAGCTGGAACAGTCATTTGAATGATACAGGGAGCTTATTTGTTATGTGAAGATCGCATGCCTCCACAAATTGGTGACATTATCTCAGACTTGGTTTATGATGGAGAGCTCAAGTCCAATCCCTTGCATCCTATTACCAACACAACTCAAGCTTGTTACTTTATTGATATACCTGGCCAAGAAGAGAGGAATGAAGACTCTTATATGGTATGTTATTTTTGATCTGAACTCATTTATGTTCAAAATTTCCACATGATCTGTTCAGAATCTTCCTGAATGTGATGCAGTCATTAAACTGGCTTACCAACTTCAAGAGCAACAGAAAGCCTATCAAATCATCACTCCATATGATGGCCAGAGAAGTATCATTGAAGCCAAGATGCAACAAACTCCAAATCTCAACTGGGAAAACAAATGTTTTAATGTTGATTCTTTTCAAGGTTTTTTTTTTCAACTCTAACTGTACTGTTTATATCATAGTGCTAACAGATTATCAGGAAATGAAGAAGACTATATTGTCATCTCCCTAGTTCGTTCTAGGGATGTTGGATTTCTGAATAATAAGCGCCGAACCAATGTCATGCTTACTCGTTGCAAGAAGGGTATGTTCATTGTTTCAAGCCACAAATTCCTTTTTGGACGTGGTGCAAACACTTTGGTTGGAGAGTTAGCAGAGAAGATGGGAACTGGAGCATGGTTGGAGGAGAAGGATTTGGAGGAAGGAAAGTTCTAAAGGCTTCATTATTTCAATAGTGGAATTAAGCATTTTCTACCATGTGGAGGAAGGAAACAGATTTATTCAATGGGAGCATGATGGAATGAAAAGCCCATATTCAGTCCAGTACCCTTCTTTCTTTCTCTGTATGGTAGAAAATGATTAATTCACTCAATCCTTGGGAGTAGATGGCAGAAGTCATATGTTGAGTTGGTCTATTACATGTCAACATTGAACTATTCAAAGATGTGGAGTTATTGGGTGGTCTCCAGCTCCACCCAAAGATGAGCACAGAATTCTCATCTCATACAAACTCTCAGTGATACTTTGTTTAAGTCTATCTGTCGATGTCAGAGGACTGGAGTGTTTCGACTCAATTCCAAATTTGATCATATCTGGAGCAGCGAGGTCTGGAAAAGAATAATGTCAGGCGGTGATGCCACTAGAACTTCCTGGCTTACAATTGATTCCGTAACCATCCTGGTATATTGCCCCAAAGCTTTATAGTTCGAGTATCAGTTTTCTGAGTTCAACTCGTACTCGTGATGAACACTTACCCGGTGCCTCGAAAGAGATGGCCGGCACTCAAGCCACTAGTGCTGAGCTTCCAATGTTGACTACGGTCAAAGAGTTCATCGTCGAAAAGTGGCGCCTCTTCTCCATCTTGAGGTCGCAGCATCAGCCGAAGTCCGAGAAGATGCCTGTCAATTCCTCTCCCAGTTGCAGCTTCTTTCGTAAGACGACTGTGTGTTTTTATCGCGCGCTGTAAGGCTGCATACCGCGCAGCTGCCTAGGATCAACGATCAGCATGTCGGACTTGGACTTGGATGAATGTAGGTATAGACAGCGTACAGTGGATTTCGGATCAACCATCTCAAGGACCCATGCTCTGCTATCCCGTGTTAGCGTACGAAGTGTCTCGGTTCGTCCGTGCTTGAACATCCGCGTGAGCACCGTTTCGTAGGTGGCAGTGAATTCTCCGCGAGTTTTGTACCACGCGAGTTGAAGCACCATCTGGATATAAGCATCTGGTCCGAATTTAGCTGGCAATGTTTTGTCAAACAGAGTGACCGACTTTACGAGGTGACTAGCCTACCTAGACCTTTGATCCAGTCAGTTCCGTAGCCTTGGAACCATAACACACTATCATCCGAGTCCTCGATGATTTTTATCGCTCTTGCATGCGCGGCATTACATTCCCGACGGATTTTATCGTCTGCTACCCAATCCAGTCTTTGCCAACCACCAGGATCAGTATCATCCAGCACGTCATCAAAGGCGGTCTGGTCTATGCCTTGTACAATCCCGTATTCGGCCACGATACTCGGAACCAGGGCATCACAAGGCGCGTGTTCCCCTGTAGCTCCAGCACGCGTAGAAGGATCGACGATAATCGTGAAAGGTTTGTCATAAAAGCGATTTGCAACGTTGAGGGAATGCGCACGAATTGCGTGAAGGTGTGAGTCGAGAGTTTCTTGGGAAATAGCCTGTGGACTATGGATTTGATGAGTGGAGGGCGGGATGGTATGGGTCATGTGGTCCAGACTCAGCCCCATGACGGAGGAAAGCATTGTTTGGTACGTTGTTCGGTTTTGAGGGTGGAGAGAAAGTAGGTATTGTTGGTTCTAGGAGAGAATATGAACCATAGGGTTAAGAAGAATGTACTATGGCACTTACGGCAGCCCAAGTATCACGGTCATCTGCACTTAAGACGCCAACAGGTAGAGCTCTCTCTCTATTCGCAAGCCGTTGCTCCACGTCTAGTACAACAGCTCGAATACGAGTTGCTATCTCTCGAGGAGTTATTAATTGGGGTATATCTGTAGGCGAATCCGGTTGCCGGTACACATCTATAGTATAGAACCAGTTATGAATTGATATTAGAAGTTTGTACGAGTCCGGGGAGTCTGGGGGCGGAGGGGAGCATATGATGTCACAGAATTCTGAAGGTATTCGTCCGATATTGAACATTTTCTCTGTGTTCCGACGGAGCCATAGTCCTAGGTGACAACTGAGTGCATGTATATCTTTGTTGTATGGTTTCTAGCCAAACCTGTGCGAGTGGTATTGGGATGGATTTCTCCGCTACTCCGAGGCAGTCAGGATGGAGTGCCGACGAGGAATTGACAGACGCACTCGTGAAGCTTTCCTTTGAACTCTAATACTCTGTGTATCAGCCAAGCCGCTCTTCTCAATTGCCAAAGTGTGATTCCAGCCCTGTTGTCGCTAGATTCGCCAGTCAAGGCGCTCTGGGGTATTAGGTCGTCGTCATGAAATGCAAGCCACCAATTAGAATTGACTAGAAGGGGTGCCCTCCATTCAAGGTAAGCCTTTTCCACCCAGAAATTGTCATCAAGCCAATTATGAGGCGATGCTCTATTGAGCGCTTGGTTAAACTGAGTACTGGATGTGTTTATACGAAGACGGAGGGGTGCGGACCGTGCAATCTTTCTTGCAGAGTCTTTCCGATTCCCGACTCAAAAGACTGAGCCCACTTGGAACGGAGAGAATATGCTGATTCAAATGAGGACTTTCCAAGCCTCTCGTCCTCCAGTAGAAGAGGTTCTAGCGAGGCAAGATATCGGTCGAGAGTTTGACGGAGGTCAGGGACAGGAAGACGGGGAAGTGTCGACCGCGATTTGGAAGGGGAGCCAGTGGACGACGAGATTGAGCGCATTTGCGAAAGACGCTGGCGGAGCATTGCGCAACCAGCGCCCGTTCTCGAAAAAGTCTACTGGAGAAAAGAAAATATTACCACGTGATCCATCTAATCTAATCTTGACGCGCTTCATTCTTATCTCTCAGGGCAGGTCCGCGGAATTCTTCGTTGACCCACTCCTATGCCTGCCTCTCAGCGCGTCATTGACTGGGTGAATGAGCGATACAAGAAGCCACGCGTAGATCCAGTACGCTCTCTCGTTTCAGCTCTTATTTGCCTGCATATTCACGCATTCCAGGAATGGCTCGATCAGTGTTATGAGTGGGCTATCGACGACCCGCCCCTTGACCCCAACAGCGACTTTGATGCACTCACGAAGAAAATTGAATACCAACTACTACAGTCCAGTTTCAGCGATTCCATGCTTCCGGGGACTGGGCTACCAATCCATATAGCGGACACCGATACGAAGGTCGTCCTAACAGGGCAAGAAATACATGTGGAAGTCGTAGCTTTAACAGAAATAGGCCACAGTGCATTTTCCTTAAACCAGACACGGCTCGCAAGGGAAGAACGCAGGAAAGAAGGAAATGTTGTCGACGACCCTGATCAAGAAGGTGACATTGATATTGCTGGGGAAGGCCCGATGCCCAAATACTCCAGAGGCATGCTGCGTTTCCAATTGACAGATGGTACAACGACAGTTCCAGCAATAGAGTATCGCCCCCTCCCACAATTGTCCCTTCAAGACACCCCTCTTGGATATAAGGTTGTGCCTTTTCTATCCATTGATGAGGTAATCCCTGTTTATTGTCCTATACAGATGAAATTAAAGAACGTGCGCGTCCATAAAGGAATAATTTGGCTCGAACCTGCAACCGTTGTGTTGCTAGGAGAAGAAACTCAAGAACGCAACGAAAACCGTGAAGGGGACTTTGTCAGGAGTCTTCGTGCACGAATGAGGTTAATCCTCTACCAAGGACACATTCAACCTCGCTAATTGATCCATTCATCAGACTACCCGAGGCAGCAGTAACAGGAGGAAACAATATTGTACCTCGCCCTAACCCACCACCGATTCCTCCTGCAGTGCGTTCTCCTCTCCGTGAAATAACACCTCCTTCCCCACCCGCGATGTACCAAAGAAACGATGACGAGAATCTCGAGAACCGGCGTCGCCGCATTCCAGCTCGTAACCCTGATCCCCCGGCGCATAGTCGCTCCACTGCACCAACCTCCACCGACCGAACTGCTGTGTCTACATCTCCATATTTCCCCACATCGAGATCTCAGACTCTTGTTGACTCCCAAGCACCAATCCTCTCTCTTTCTCCAACAATTCGCCAGTCTATGCCAAATCTATCGCCACCGCCTGATTTGCAGCCGGAAGACGAGGATTTCTGGTCAGACGACGAGAATAACGAGAATCTGCGTACGTCGCTGAGCCCTGGAGAAAGAAAATTTGTTGATGATTTCGGGGCCCTTGGGTTGAATTTTATAGCTAGATTGGCCGAGCGTAAAACGAGACATGGACCTAGCCAAGATACCGCTACTCGATCCCATACACGAAGTGCGATACAAGGTAGGGATAACAACAACGACTCATCGGGAAGTAAGGGTAAAGAGAAGCAGATCGAGATGAGTGTTAGCTCGGACGAGTATGATGATGATATTGTGTTTGACAACGATGTATTCGCGGGCCTAGATGCTATCGAGAAGGCCATGGAGAATCCCTCTAATACCCGGGCTGAGCCTGCTTCTACGAATGGGAGTGCGTCATCGGGGGTTGGAGTCGGAATGAGCACAAACGGAACAGAAATTCTTACGATCGAGGACAGTGACGACGACGACGATAAAGAAAACAAGCGTATCGCAAGCCGAAATATTAGGCAGCGCATGTCGAGCGTCATCGAGTTGTCTGATTCCGACTGATTCTGTATCCTTCTGCTGCCTTTTCAGGCTTCCACTAGTCTTTGTAGTTGACGGCAATCTTGATGTTGTATGATAAGTACGGTTCTTGAAATATATACGCAATTAGCTCAAATCATCGGAGAAAACTACTACTTAGCCGTAGGGAAAATAAATGTTATTGCAATGGTGGACGACGGAGTCAAGGATCAATTATACAGATTGAAAACTGTCTTACATACACAAAAGTCTTCCAGAGTGAAGGACGATGTTGTCATCCCAGAATAGCGACCTTGGCCTTCTTTTTCTTCCTAGTGTCTTTACTGAAAGCGCGCCAGCTGTCTACGCGTTGCTCTCGATTATCTACAGTCGTTATGAAGGAACGTAAGCAATCGCAACGGAGAATAACACTGCTTCGTATACCTTCCCACTGTTTGTCTTCTTGCGCTTTTCGTTTCTTGGCAGCAACTTCTTCGTCTTTCTTTCTTGCCTCCAGACCTTCGTTTGCCAGATTCATCTTGATGGCCCTTGCGGAGAATAAATGAATAGGAGCAATATATTTTGTATTGACAGCAGAACTCACTTTCTTCGCCGTACTTCTTCGTCAATGAGAAGCTCCTTAGATTGCAGACGTAGTCGGACTTTGTACGGTGGCTCGAGGCCCTTGAGGTTCGGGTCAGTATCAGGCGTAGATGAAGGGAGATTGAGGGCTTTGAGAATCATTAAGCGGGCTTGGTTGATTACGGCGTCCAAGTCTTCGCGTTTGTCCTTGTCTGAGAGTTCTGATTCGGCCTAAAGGATTTCCAATCAGCACAACACGACCCAAGGTAATGAAAGCTACTTGCGTGCCTTCTTCAACAAGTCAAATGCTTCAGGGGCACGGGGGTGAGGGGTCTTGTCAGGATGGATAACTAGAGGTAAAGATGAATGGACAAGCTGTGCAGTAAGAGCTGAGCTGAACGCACATAGAGACAGCTGCTTATATCGGCGCTTGATTGCTTCTGGTGTAGCATTTTCCTCTATGTCTAGTACATCATATGGACTAAAAACGAGGTCAATTCAACTCTATGTAAGATAGAAAGATCCACAGAGTACACACTTTAACTTGAACGCCTTTAAAATACGTTCGACTTCTACTTCTCGGTTGAATGCAGACTCCTCTCGACTGAGGAGCTTCTCTAGCTCAGTATTACCCATACTGGCAGCAGCTGGGTCGACTGGCTTGGAGGACGAGGCTGAAGACATGGTGGTAACAGACCAACCTGGGGCGGGTTTACGTGCGGCACGTGCATCTTGACTCGCACCTGCGCCCGACGCCCGTGCGACCATGTCTATTTTCCAGCGGACAAGCGCGCTGCGCGTGTGTAGCCACCATATTCTTTTGGTGCGATATCCATTCTATTGTATACAACGCGCTAATCAGTAGCGAAGAACCTATAGGCAACTACACGTCGGAACGTGGCTACTCGCTGCTTAAAACAACCATGGCGGAATGCATCGACGCAAGCTTCGTCGCCCGGCCCCAAGTCTTCTCCTAACTCTGATGTGCTGCACCAAATATCACTCAAGCGTCAAGCAGCTCGCGCTGCAAAGAATAGGGCATTACTTATGTACTCGTCTGCGGTCGTAAGTCTTGCACTACTGAATATGGGTTTCAATTTCTCTATCTTCTTCAGATTATAATTGCTGTCGGTGCAAGCTATGCGGCAGTGCCACTGTACCGGATATTTTGTGCCGCGACTGGATTTGCTGGAACGCCTAAGGTTGGGACAGGGCGCTTCGAAGCGGAGCGTCTGGTGCCGGTCGAGGATGCACGCCGAATTAAAGTCCATTTCAATGCAGATAGATCAGAACAACTTCCGTGGAAATTCACGCCTCAACAGAAGTCCATAAGTGTTCTTCCTGGTGAAACGAGCCTTGCTTTCTATACGGCAAAAAACCTCTCGTCAAAAGATATCATTGGAATTGCGACATATAACGTCACTCCAGATCGAGTATGTAGCGTCGACCGCAACTCTACTTAGATTTCCAAACTCATAATTCTGTCTGTTAGGTTGCTCCTTATTTCTCCAAGGTCGAGTGCTTCTGCTTCGAAGAACAGAGGCTTCTCGCAGGCGAAGAAGTGGACATGCCTCTTTTATTCTTCATTGACAAAGACATCTTGGAAGACCCTGCTTGCAAAAATGTAGAAGATGTTGTTCTATCATACACATTCTTCCGGTTCGTTCTTTTCCTCCATTTTTCCTCCGTTCGCTGACCTGATATCTAAATATCCAGAGCTCGCAGAAATGAGAGAGGCCAGTTAGAGCCTGATGCAGACGAGGATACAGTCCAAGCGTCCCTCGGCTTCAGCGGTTACGAACATGGGCCCAAAGCTGAAGTGCGTAATGCAGAGTCAACGAAAGCCCCGCCACCTAGCAAAACGCAATCTTAATAGATATGTAATCTATCTACTAATCCGCTATTACTCGTACAATCGTCATTCTTGTAAACCTTCTGTCTCGCCCGCCTCACTGAGAGTCGATTCTCGAGTATCCCTCCGTCTGATTTTTGGCCGAGGGCGCAGACGTCCAACTACTTCGGGGTCAGGAGGAATCACAACCTCATTTGTGGTGTCTAGCGTATCGAACTCGTTGTTGCTGTGGTCTTCTTCTGACATACGTTTCTTGGACCGCGATGCCTCTGCACGAGCGCCCTTCCCTTTGGCTCTTGACTTCTTTGTTGAGCTTTCTCGAGACTGACTCTTCGCGGCAGTTTTCATTCGCTTCTTGGCAGGGGCAGGTTCGAGCTTTTCTTCATTGTCGGATTGGACTTGCGGACTGCCAGAAGTTCTTCCTCGTTTCCGTCGAAAGTCGTCAACGACATCCTGTAATCGTTTGCTCGTATATGCCTGGCGCTTTTTTGGTGCAAGGGTACCACTCCCAGCAGACATATCAAAGAACTCCGTCAAATTGCTCTGTTTATTTAATGCGGCAGCCTGCAAAATATGACTAAATGATAGAATGTCGGACTCAAAATTGACATACCTGGCCACGTTTGTTCATTCTTTGTATGATTGGCAGAAGAATCTCATCCACTTTTACTTGACTCCAGCCAAGCTCTTGATGAAAAAATCTTGGGAAATTTTCAATATCGGTGTCTTACAGGTAACAGGTGACTATATGCGTCCAAACTCACGCACGAAGGGCATCCAAGTCTGGCATCCCCCATTTAAAGGGCTCTTCTGAGCTATCAACGGTAGGGTGATAATAAGCCTCCCTCTTACAAGTGAGTTGTCAGTGATGCGAATGAATGCACAATGGTTGATAACTTACCACAGCCGGATTAGGCCAGTCTTCGGTCAAGAAAAGATCCTTAAATCTCTTCTTCTGGATCAGGAGTCAGCATATAGCAGGGTTCGAGAGAAAATAAGGGCACAAATCGTATGCGGAACTTTGACTTGTTGTCCTCCTTCCTGTCTTTGCCTGATTGGACCTTCATCCACCACTCTCTGAATTTGATAAGCCCATTCTCCCCAGGGAATTCCTTCAAAAGCTCCATTGCTACAACCGGACCAACGCCAGGAAGCCCATCTGTATAATCACTTCCCAATAGATATGCCAACCGAATCAGTGTGTCTCGCTCCAGGCCGAGATCACGACCGAGATCGTTAAGTAAAAAGCATTCTACTGTCTTTGACTGGTTGAACATGTTCTTGAAAACGCGTTGAGCACCAAACAAAAATATATCAGAGTCATCCGTGATCACGCCATCGACCAGTCCTAGTGACACCAATTCAGCGCACTGCGCCTCAGCTTCCATAGGTGCGGTGATGTATGGTATCCCAAAAAGCCGTAACATCATCTGTGTGGATTATTATAAGGGGACAGCGAAAGAATTAGTGATCGTTTGTACCATGATTTGAGATATCATCTGTTGAGTGATGTCTTCAGAGTCACGCATGGCGGCTTTTCGTTGTTGATTCAGAAACTTGATTTCGTCGTCGAGCTCGCGTCGGACTTCCTCAATGTTCTTGCCTTTCACTTGTGATATGAACCGCGCATAATCGCCTTCCTCTGCATCAAGATCCATTTCTTGGGCAGCATCGAAATCCTCGTGTGCTGGGGTACTTGGCCTGCTTGTAATAGTAGGCAATTCATGAGACGGTGACGGAGAACGAGACCAAGGAATGATCTCTACATCATCATCATCGGGAGAAAGTGTGAATAAAGCTTCTTCTTTCTCTTGATGGCCTCCTGAGCTGGGCTCCTCCAATGTGTCCTTTGGCAAGGAGATTGATCGAGGAACATCGAGATTTGGCTCGGCATTGACACCTTGGATTGGGCGAATAACTTCAACAGCAGGCTGAGGCTTGTGATTGTCTCGAAGCTCTGCATCTATTGGTTCAAGAAACTCTGTGATTTCGACTGCCGTTTGAGATACCTGAAATCCTACTCCATTATTATGGGGTAACATTTGCGGAAGTGGTATGACTTCTTCTAGGTCGTCATCATCCTCCAAATCGGACTTAGGGGCTGTCGGGGGTTCCTGGATAGGAGGAAACACTCGAGACTTGATTATTATCTTGTCTTGCAATACATCCACCGGTCCGTGGTTAGACATCGATTTTGACCGCTCCACAGTTGTTACACTGTCAGGGCTCTGAGAAGGATGCAAAGTTTGATTGGACTGGGAGAATAGTGCAGCATCATCAGTATAAGATGTCGAGGAAAGAAGTGTGGGTCGACCAAAGATTGATGTTTGGTTCTTTTGCACAGGAAAAAGAGGCGGGCGAGTCGGCCCAGCATTTGCAATCGACAGAGCCGTCTCGAGTCTAGAAGGAGACTCAAATAAGGTGTCATCGAAATCAAAGGATGGTGATTGAGGTTGCTTTGTCAAAGACGGAGTCGATGGCAATTGTGAAGATGATGCTTCACCAGGAGGGTACCCGAATTGAGGTTTATTGGGAGTACTCCCTTGCTCAAGAGATTCTTGAATAGCAATAGCAAGCAAGTCATCATCATCGTCATCCTCTTCACCACCATAGCGTTGATCTGGCGGTATGTCTTGAAGAAGTTCTTCGTCATCTTCTAAGTCAAACAAAGGTTTCTTCGACATCTTCCGGCTAATTCGACGCGTTGATGCCGAATCTTGGTTCAACCTTTTCCCTATCGCAGACAAAGCCATCGACCGTTGATATTCACGAAGGTCGGGATCCGGGACAGCGAGTCCAGATCTCAATAAACATTGGTTAGCGGACAAATTAAGCAAATTTCGCAAAACTCTTACATCGGAACTTCCTCCATATCATCATCACTATCGTCATCGACTTCTGGGACATCTTGATCTATTTCGATGGGTTTCTGCTTGGTTCCATCATCCCGTATCCCTAGGATCCAACCCCCACTTTCTCCTTGGTTCTTCATCAATACATACTCTTTATTCCGCTCGCTTGCAATACGGACTGGGATGGAGATATGCGCACTTCCAATACTGTCTGTCGTGACCAGAAGTTGTTGTGTCAGAGTATTACGCTGTTGAAGATTCTTTATTTGTTGTTTCGAAAAGTCCATGGGAGTGGGGGCATTTCGGAGCATTTTTTGAAGCCGTGCATATGAGGTTTGCCGCGACTTAAGACGCAAGTCTCCTACAATTTCATATTGGACCTCAGTAGGGAGCTCCCGAAATGCAGGTGAGGTGACATCAAAATCCTCAGGCCGCATCTCCTCAATAAACGCTCGAAGCTCGTCCTCAGTAGCAAGACGAGGATCAGGTGCCGCACTTCGAGTAGCCTTGGCGACTGCTGCCTCCAGGTCGACATCAGGAAGTTTGTACGGGTCGTGATCATAGAATTTAGCTTTTTTAGACGATGACGACGGGGTAGGAGGCTGCTGTCTGGCGGGAGCTTTGGGCACAGTAGACTCGATATCTTCGAGATACACGGTATTGTCATCCAAGGCTGGAGCAGACTTCTTTCCTTTCCCTTTGGTACTGTATAGAGCTTCCAATTAAACTGTGTATGCGTCCCAGAGAAGTGACTCTCACGTAGCATCAGCATGACTGAGAGCTTCGCGCCTCATCTGGGCAGCGAGTAGTTTCTCAGCCAGTTTAGCATGACTAGCAGCTGCTCCGCTTTTCTTCTCCCTCCTTTCCCTCTGGGACAATCGTCATATCAGGAACACATGAAACGACGCGGGATGAGCGCGTACAAGTGTGGTTTTCTTCAAAGCGGGTGCTCCACCATCAAATACGAACACTGGTTTGATACCGTAGAACAATAATTTGGAAATACGACGCAGAAAACCAAGGACATGAGCGTTGACGAGGACTCGACCATCTTTATCTCTCATAGTCGCCTGAAATTGATATAGCCAGATACTTGAGTCAATGGCCATAATTTTTCCCTCAACGGTCTCCAGTCTAATTACAAAAGACAATGTTAAACTGCAAGAATTCGTCAAGCTGAATGAACCAACAGCACCGGTCGCCCTACTGGTGTCAGAAGACTCCATAGGGACTTCACACCCATTGAGCACAACCACCATTCGAATTCAAGAAATGAGCGCAATAACTCGTACAGAGACAAAAATCATTAAGGGTCCACATAACGATTACGTAAGATCCAGAAAAAAAATAATATCGTGAGCAGGTATGAAGAAGGTATCAAAGGGTCTCTAGAAACATGTGGTAGGAGTCCGATTGATCCTAAGGTTTGGGGCTCTCAGTGCGGGGGAATGGTCCAACACTGGAGGTCGGACGCGCTAAAGGAGAGCTTCGGCGAGCTGGAGAACTATTTCGTGAGCCTGAATCTTGACCACCGATTGCCACAGGAGGAGCGAGGCCAGGCTCATTCACGTGGGGCGGGAATCGTGCATCAAAAGTTGACATGCCAGTCATCTGCATGCCCATGGGAGTAGCACCCATAGGTCCCATCTGAGACATCATAGGCATACCGATCATCGACATACGCGGGTCAAATCCCATACTTCCAGCCATGTTCCCAGTCATGTGGGGATTGAGAGGTTGAGTTCCTGCAGCACCATCCCCACCCACTTGCGATCCAGCGACCGAAAATGCCATCATGGCTTGTTGATATGCTTGAGCAGCTTGTTGAGTAGCAAAGAAGTGCTGGGGATTGAAGCCCCCCATCATCCCGGGGTAACCCATCTGGTTGGCCATCATTGGGTTCATCCCGCCTCCCGTCATCATAGGGTTCATCCCGCCTCCAGTCATCATAGGGTTCATGCCCACCATCGGGTTCATCATCATCATGGGATTCATGCCGAATCCAGGGAATTGTCCACCATACATAGAACCACCTTGCTGCATCTGGTCAAGCTGTTGCCGTTGATGTTCATCGAAACGACGCTGCCTATCCTCCGCCATTCTCTTTTCCCTTTCACGCTCTGTGAGAGCTGCACCAACACCTCCCTCGCGTTTCCTTTCCCTTTCATGTGCAGTGATCGCACCGAGAAGACCCATTTGTGGGGGAGGCGGTTTATTTGGAACATTAATCAGTGATGCACCTGTTTCTCGAGCTAATTCTTCCTGTCGTTTTGCTGATCGGTCCTGTTTATCCTGTATGCCGGCCGAAAGAAGTCCCTGAGGCGTGAATGCCTTGGTCATAGACTCCGCGGGCTCCAACTGAACGAAAGTCTCATTGCGAGGGGGTTCAACGTTCGTTGTGCGCCCAGGATCGAGGACTTGACTCCAAACGTTTTGACGAGCAGCACCGGGTTGAGGGAATTCGGCTTGTGTGCGAATTTGAGTGCCATCTTGTAACACACGCGGTGACGCCACCCCGACTGGTGGAAATTGATCTGCCACGCGTCGAGGGCTGGAATCTTCCTCTAAATGCACCGGTTGATTAACACGCATAATAAAGGCAGTATTGTCAGACTCACGATAGCCATTTCCAGGAACCTGTGGTAGGGATCGAGGAGGTCGCAAATGCGAATAGGGTTGTTGTAAATCTGCTGTTTGCTCGCCGGATTGTTGTCGTTGTTGAAGAGAGGTGGAAGACGACGTGAAACCAGTACTCTGTTTGTTCCCCAAGGACGGCTCCGCATCGGAATCAGCGTCATCGTCATCGTCCTCATCCTCATCCTCTTCCTCATCCTCCTCTTCACTGCTTTCATTCCACGTGCCAGCCGCCTGGTGCTTTCGCTTGCCATTCGCTCGTCCTGGTTTGTGGGTAGCAATCTGGTGAGCGGCTTGTTGAGCCTGGACCTTGGCTTTCCTTTCGGCTGCCTGTTTTGAGGGCGCAAATGACGACTTGAATTGTGTAGCAGATTCATTGACATCAGGCGTGGGCATGGGCGAAGGAGCCTTCTGTATGTGCAGCGGCTGAGTGCTGGCTTGTTTTGGCGAGGGAGGCTTGTCATCCACGGCGAGGTACGAGAAGGCTGCTAAGGCATCCAGGTCGGCCTCCGAGGTAACAGACGGCTGGACTTGTATCGGTTCCATCTTCGCATGCGGTGGATTATGGTCTTCGCTACTTTGGACGCTTTCTTCGTCAACGTGTTGGGAAGAAATGGTGTCCGCCGCGTTATAAGAACGTGTTGTCATCGGTGCACGTGCCCCTGAAGGCTTACGTCCGAGCCCCTGACGAGAGGGGCTCGAGTGATCGGCCGAGACAACAGCCGGAATGTTTGAACCTTGGCCGGGAGAAGACCTTTCGAAGAATGCCAGAGGTGTACTTTGGCGAACTGGTTGTTTCCTACTGTGGGTTGATTCATTTGAAGTGGCCACGATGTGTGTTGGCTGCTGAGACGAGACAACATCAGAGGAGCTCTCCTCTTCCGTTCCAGAGTCAGTCTGTTCAAGGATTGTCGTTGGAACGCGTCGTTGGACCGGAGGGTCGTTGGAGTGTTGTTGCATATAATACAATGCTCCAGCTGCCTCATTCAAAAGATTGCTACTGTCTTCCGACTTGAAAGCCATTGTGCTAGGAGGGGCGTGATCCACAGAACTTCGTCCATCAAGACTTTTGATGGTACCGTGCGGGGAGTATGGAGACTTCAGAGTGGAATGAGCTGCTGCGATGGAATGAGGAGATGTGAGAATTGAAGCACGATCATTTAGATCGAGGGCATGATGGGTTGGTTCATCCTCTTGTTCGAAGATCGAGTGAGGGGACGTAAGTACGGATACACTTCTTTTGGGAACGGTAACGAGAGGAGGTCCAGGCCCCAATGAAGATGCAGGTGGAGATACCGAGGTTGGGGGTGATGAAGCAGTATATGAAGGAGGTGATTGTAAAGGAGTACCGGTCGTGGCCAATACACGGGAGCCTTCCACTCCAGACGAGACCGAAGAGTTCGAGCGAATGGTCTGCCCATCACTCTGTGATCTGTTGAAGGCAGAAGCCGATGAAACAGTCGAATCGACTCTAGAAGTCGGGAAGCCTCTGTTGTGACTTTGCGTATCAAAACTACGTCGTCCTGGTCCCGCGCCAACGACAGAATTTTGAAGGGAAGGAGACCGGGCAGACGCATCCGTGCCAGGAGAGGATTGAGCTGGTGGAGGTGGGCTACTCGTGACAGGCTGATTAAACATAGTCCCTTCGTGGCTTGTTTGGGATGTTGTGTGTCCGAGATAGTTGCTTTGTGACGTAGGTGGCTGTTGCGAAGGGTTAGCGTCAGTATCACCATCGGTTTGCCTTCTGACCGGAGACAATGGTTTTTCGTCATCCGGCAAAGTCGTCCTACTAAACGTCAACGGAGGCAGCTGGAAGTCCCCACCAGTGGAGATAGACACTGGTGGTGGACTGGATGAGGGATGCTGTTGAGAAGGAACATGGTTATCACCGATGGGAGGTAAAGTGGGCGCTTTTTCAGAGGATACGAGCCGAGGGGGAGGAACGACTTCATGTCCACGCATGCGATCAAGAAGAATGCCGATCAAGTGTGACCTGATGTAAGAGGTGGATTCGTTGCGGGGATCAAGCGTTTCGGCCAGCTCGCGGGCAAGGAACAGAAGCTGTAGCGTTCAAAATCAGCGTGAAAAACTCTCAAAACGAGTAACAAGGGAACGTACATCTTTATTTGGTCCTACAGGATAGGCAAACATGAGGGAGACAGGATCTCGAGGGTCCCATGTCCAGGCGTCAGGGCGTCCATACATTTCGAATGCATCGTGAATTGCTGCCGAAAGATAAAGTTAAATTGTATCACACTTTAAAAGCCACATCGAACTCACCGAGTATCCACTTCAACATTTCTTCTGCTTGCCCGACACTAGCCTCAGAATCGGGCATGATCAATAACCAGCCCTCGCGACCCTTCATCCCTGCAGCCATTTCTTCATCTCCAAAGGTCCCTTCCACCTTGATTAAGGTGCTCCGGCTAATGAGTTCAGGCCGCTCGGGATATACAGCGAATGCTTGTGTCATGTTTTTGAACGTCAATAGAGCCCTTCTCTTATCCCTCAGCCTTTGCGACGCGTACATCGAGACGATAGGCTTGGGAGGTAAAGTCGGAGCATGTTCACGCGAGAAGAGATTAGAAATTCGCTTCTTCTTTGGAAGAGATGCGTTGGGAGTGGGAACGCCTCCTACGCCTCCTTCAGTAGGCCCTAGGCGATCTGGATGGTTGCTTGTTGCCCCGGCGCTAATTGACATCCACATGCGCTTCCAATCCGTTTGGCCTGCGATACGAATACGGACCCAACCGTCCAAGTGTCCACGTCCAAGTGTTGAAGGTATATCAGGATCTAAAAGAACTATTTAGAGACGAAGCTAAAAGCGAAAATGTCCTTACGTTTCAGCATTATCCGCAGTAGATGCGCTGTATAGATCTCTTCGAGACGGGACTTTTCCCAAGCAGAGAGTCGCAAAGCAGCAACCCATGACTTTAATATGAATGGGTCCGGGCACGAGAACAACAAAACATTGGAACCTGCGGTGTTGAGGGCAAAAACATTCAAGTACTTCTGAGAGGGACTGGTCGGGGTTTCGGGGGTCGTTACGGCGCCTACGACTTGAACGAACTGATAACAAGTATATTCAGTAAGGGTCCACGGCCATCGGACTCCAAACTCACCGCATCCGTCGTATTTACGTATGTAGGGGGAACTTCTTTTCCCTGTTTGCTAGCCTCCTGGACCTGAGCCATGTCCCAGATACTGAGCGTCGTCCCGCCCAATTGGGCCCAAACCTCGAACCAAGACTCATCATGGCGCTGATTATCCGCTGTTCGTCGTTCGATTCGGCGAACGAGAGGCCCCGAATAATAGATCTTGTGGGCATGGGCCGTGGTCAATTGGACCACTGACCTGATTTCTGGATGGAGTGGCTGGGGTGCTGGCGGCTGGGTCTGGGTCTGGGGCTGAGGCTGAAGCTGAGGTTGCGATTGAGGTTGATTTTTCCTCTGTGTCGATGGAGTGCGTGCAGGTGGATTTAGTGGGGCGGCTGCTGGCTGGTGTTGTTGGTGGTGTGCTGAGGGTGTTGGCGCCACAACAGGCGTTGGACCGACACCATTTGCATTTCCCATGGAGCTGGCCCGCAGATGGCCACTAGACTGGGCAGATGCAGCAGCCTTGTTGCGAAATGAAAAGAAAGATGAACTCCGCGAGTAACCGTGACTCTGTAGGGGTGGTCTTATTTGAGGAGTCGAGTTGTTTACCAGGACCATCGTAAACTCAGTCGTTGGAAATGGAACTGCACTCTGCTGCACCGCGGCGTACGGTGGAGGCTGCAGGCTGGCACTGCCCCGCTGGCTGCTCGTGATGGGCAGAAGATAACTTTGTGCAGGGCCAGCCCCCTCCTGATTCAACCTGTGCTGATGATGGGAAGCTCGTTCGTCCATGACTTCTTACATACACATGCCATCTTCTTAGTCCATCCCGGTTCTCAGACAATCTCTTTTGCCCATAGATCCTACCAGAGAACACCCAGAATTGCTGTGGGGTGGTCTATTGAATTTCAACCGTCTCTGGGCATGAACGGAGTTGCAGGCTGAATCGCCAAAGTACCGCATGGCGTGAGTCTTGACATTTTGGCATAAGTTCTACAGCAGCATGGCGCAGTTGGAAGCGCGCGGGGCCCATACCTTGTGCAACCCCGAGGTCACTTGATCGAAACAAGTTGCTGCTATTATCTTTTTAAAACCTTATTTATCCTCCCGTCCACTTTTGATTCCCTTACAGAGGAAGTTGAAGCAGACCCAATATCAAGTATGTTCATTGGAAGCGAGCCGAGCTCCCAAGAGTTGAGCAAAAACGAATTGTGAGGCGCCATAGATCTCATGCCATACACCTCAAATGCCAAAAGAAAATAAGAATTTGAAATTGTCGAATGTATCTATTCCTCGTCTACTGATGCCACTCGTGCCTGGAAAGGGATGAGGTATTATCCTCTGAGATAATCCCCATAGTTGCAAATGACAAACCTTGTTCTCGTCCAAGCCTCCAAGCTCCGTAACGAGTCCACCATACGGGTACTCACGCCGGATCGCAGGGTGGTCCTGTAGCAGACCATACCTGACAAGGAATCCAAAGCCCACAAAAGCCGAAACTGCGATGAAGAAATGGGCAGCAGCAGTTGCAGGCGGAACCGGGGGGATGTCAGGTCCCCACATGGACAGAACTTCTTCCTGTTCATGCAACTGTATTGTGTAAGATTGAGTATAAATCACATTTTGAGTAGGAAACAGGCCTACAGGATCTCCGAAATTACGTCGCATCAGTGGGTCCTGCCAACCGTATGGTGAAAGATGTTGTCTTGAGACAAAGGGAAGTTGAGGGTAACCATCTAACTGAGGATCGACCTCTTCCTTTGTCGATGTGGAAGCAGCTCTAGAAGGAGGTATAAGAGCTGAGCGTACAGCGAGGGGGCGGCTGAGAGACGATGAGGCGGCCGCAGCGCGACGAAGGGCGAGAGCAACAGACATGATGAGCAGACTCTGCAACTCGGAGGACAGCGGCGAACACGAGCACGTGGTATGGCAAAATCAAAGTTCGCACGAAAGGCGACCCTCACGGCCATCATGGGCCAAAAAATATCTCCAGATAATTTGTGCCTATGAGGCTCAAATATACATACACTGCGCTTGGCAACCTCTCCGTCGCTCTCCTTGATTGATTTTTTTGCTCGACATACATCACAACGACCCCCAATGACCATCAATGGCTATCCCGTAGTGGTTGAGGATGCCTGTCTCCAGTCGCGTAGCTTCCGACGTCGCCGAGGAGAAGTTCCCTATCCCGTACAACACATTGGTGCCGCCTGCTCAACCTTGTATGTCGCGTCTCCACCCGTGTTTCCCACTCTCATCTCCAATATTTCTCTAGTGATGTCTGGAATGATATGTTCAGGACACAGGGCCAAAACCTGACATTACACAAGTTCGAGACGCCGCCGCCTTTCGTCCTAGATCTTGGATGCGGAAGTGGCTACTGGGCTATTGAAGCTGCTAAAAAATGGCCCGTTAGTCATGCAAATCGTCCCCTGGTTTCCATGGCTCACTTACTCCTTATAACAGAACAGCAGGGTGTTTGGATTCGATGTCAAGGACATTCAGCCCAAGCTAGGGGTCTATGATCTTGACATAGCTCGCCGTGTGACATGGGTTCACGGCAATTTGTATGTTTTTTCTAAACTGGCAGCCCCTGTGTTAACAGCCTCCGTATAGATTGGATGGTTTGCCTTTTCATTATGAATAATTCGACTTTGTCCGAATAGTCAACATCGGCCTAGGCGTACCAGAGGACGAGGTGCTTCATCTATAAGATTTGTTGTGCTTGTGCTTATCGTATCAATTTATAGTGGCAATGTGTCTTTGAGGCACGAATCAAACTTTGCTAGTCTATTTTTGGCAACTAATATCATATCTAGGAAGTTTTACGTGTCCTGAAGCCTGGTGGCGTCATTGAGGTTAGCAAGCACATAGAATACTGGGTACCAAAGCTAACATATCTACTCTGAAGGTGATAGAGGAAGATCCGATTTTTCCATGCGAGATTCGACCACCTCCATGGGGAGCTAACTATGGAAATTCTTCAATGACACTCGTCAACCATTCGCCTTCTCTTCTCGTTCCTTTGAATACGCCATTCACAAACGCGAGCTCGCCAACGATCTGGTCGGATCGTTCAAGTGTGACACTTCATGAACGCTATGAGTCCAAATCGCTGACATCCCCGAATAATCTGACCTTCTCCACGCCTCCGTCCCCAGCTTACCCACTTTCGCCCCAAACCCCTATCTCTTCCTATTCAACTCCTCATCTGCATCTACAACTACCTCGACATCTCCATCATCTTCCCATTACTCCCTCTAGACCTCCCAACCCGCAAATTGAAATGGACCGCAGCTCGGATCTACAGGACCATTCGCGGCTCAAAGCTGCGTGGGACGCGATGCTTTGTTCTCGTTTTATTGCGGAGAATACCACCTCTGTGCTTCCCTTTTACCTTTCGTACTTATTCGCCGACGTCCAAGGTCTACCTCCTATCAAGGTCTTGCTTCCCCCAAACTCCGAGATAGGCCAATCATCGACCAAGCGCCCGTCTTCGCAGTCTTTCACCAGTATGAAACTCGACAATGCACCACCCCTAGTCAGAACTACTAGCTCGTCAACAACAGGTTCTGAGGAACAAGAACCCACAACCCCAACTCCTTCATCCTTATCATCCTTATCAAGAACTTCATCCACCGATTTGGTAGAGTCGTATACCACGGAGTATGCACAAATGCACCTCGCAAATACGGTACATGTGGTGACGGGATGTAAGGAGGCTATTTGGCAAGAGTATAGGAAGCTCTATGACGTCAACGTTGCCAAAGTCGTGTCTCCCAATGCATTTGCGCCCTCTGGCTATATTGCCAGCTCCGGTCCCGGGAATGTTAAATCATCGATTCGGGAATCGTTTGATGATGAATGGGCGTCTTGGTTCAAGTGAGTCCTATTGACATCCTAACGCGCATCGATGCTCATTGTGGGTTTCTCGCGTAACTCAGTGATATGACAGACCGCATCGGGATGCGAACGCTTATGTCTCAATTGGATTGGAATGAGCCACCGGGCCAGCGACCTGATTGGCACATATGGCGTGCCAAGGTGCAGCAGCATCAGGCCAATGAAAACCAGGAATCGTTTATGTCTGCAAATGATCCGCCTGCCCTCTGTCGCTCGATGCGCGGATTTATTGGCAGGAAACCACTTGTGACTCATCTGTAACACTCTCTCCATCTTTTTCATCAATGGAGACGTCTCCAAAATCGTTAAAAATCTTCGGGCATCTGATATCATAGCACCACCCTTCATTTTTGCATGGATCTTCATTGTCGCATACGTTTTGCATCATCTATCTGGAACACCGCACACACTTCTACTCTCCTACTCCACCTCTATTTGTATGTTATACCAGTGGAAGTCCGTCCTCCTAGTCCGTACGATATCCTATACCCCACATAGTTACTAACAAAGCACTAACCGCCTGATCAATTTGCAACAATATACACGTTGAATAATTCATACATGTTGTCAGAATTTCTTCCGTCGTTAGTTCTTGCCCGTCATCTCAATATCATCAAACCCTTTGTTGTCTCTCCCTGTGAAAGACGTCCACCACCACAGATTTCTCCCCGCAAGTCTATCATGATTGACTGAGCCATTGCACTGGGTACCTGCGAAAGCCTGTGCATTCTTCATGAGCGACGCCACATCATCCTCTTCAATCAACTCTCCCGCCTTTCCCGAGGAAAACGACTCCCCATTTGGCGGGAAAACGATCATGGCCGCGGGTGGCGCCTTGATAGGATCGATCACGCACGGCCGTGAAGGTGCTGCCAGATTGAGAGGTTTACGACGCGCTCCGCGGTTGCGACGACACCTCAACTTGTTACTCCTGAAGCACGCGAGGCAGATCAACGGAAGGACTATAGCCATAATCAAGATCACGACAATGGCTACAATGACTATGAAAAAAATTGTGGTTGCACCTAGTCCTTTAGGGGGAGTATACAAGAGGACGGCATTCCCAATTGTGGTATTGAGGCACTGCAAGAGCTCGATGTCTGTGTTAACCGGGAGAAACATATTATATGAATCTGACGAGTCTTGGGGACGGAGAGCGGCGGTGTTATTGTATCCGTCAAGGGTAAGTGCAACGCTGGAAGCACGGTAATACTGGAGGGTCTGTTCAGGGAGGGGAGAGACAGCGTATTGGAGATATGGGGAAGGACTCGCGGAAGACAGGTCGACGAGAGATGAGCAGGCGGACAGCGAGGTAATAAGCATTTCTGCAGACAAAAAGTCGGTGAGTATGCGGAAAGTTGAACCGGCAGGCATGTTTGAGGTGTACGTCAGAGATGCGAGCGGGCCACCTGGACGGGTAGTGTTATCCGGGAGCCCATACTGGAGGGAAAGTGAGCATAGGTACCTCAGCCATTTGTAGTGTGTACAAATACCTCGAATGGATGCAAATAGGCGTCACCAGCATGAATGATGAAGGGGTTCGTCCATACTACAGGCCAAAAATAAAAGGGGAACCCGCGACCACTGGTTCCTCGCAAGATGCCACCACCAGGATATCCGCTCCCGTAATCACTCTAGAGGTCTCAATAACTATGAAAATGGTGTAGTGAGGCGCAAACTTACTGAGTGCCATATATTTGCTTGCGTGTTCCACCGCCCTGTGTGCGACCTGCAAAGACTTGGTCCTCTTTAATGACATGAGATTTGCCGCCGCCTTTGGCATAAGGTCTTGTATTGATTTCCTGACCACCTGCATAGATCTTGATAGGTGGATCACTGCGGCGCTCAAAGTGCGAAGTATGCATAGCAAGGTCAAAGTGGAAGGAAGAAGACACCAGATTGAAAGGGTATGGTAGAACAGTCTCAGAGGATTATAAACGAGTATCTTAGACTTGTCCAAGATGGAGCAAAGAATTGGATATTTCAGACATTAGCACCAAGACAGTCCGGAGAGATACAATAAACTCGGTAGATCTGAACAGCATGAACTCATGTCGGGCAAGGTGATTTGGAGACTTGAAGCGATACAGCTAACAGGGCAAACGCCTAGGTTTACATCGTCTGGGCTTGATCGTAGGTGTACTGAGCAAGTTTGACAAGTGGCACACGATCAGATAAATGATTAGATAACAAGGATTCGGAGCCGGTCGAAAGTGTAAGTTCTTCTCCCTCCACACCATGTCTGACAACGAGCAAGTGTCTCCCCCCGCCGCCGTCGAGGACAAGAAGCCTCCTTCCACTGCAGAGGCTGATCTCACAAAGTATAAGGTGATTCCGCTTGCACATTACCAGGAAAAAAATTAATCCGCCATTAGACTGCTGCCGACATCATCCATGGGGTCACAAAAAAACTGATCGAGCTCGCCATCGAGGGAGCCAAGGTCATCGACCTCTGCCTTGAGGGTGATAAGCTCATTGAGGCAGGCACAGCCAGCGTCTATAACAAACCCGTAAAGGGCGTCAAAGTCAGCAAGGGTGCGGTTCGTTCGTCGCGATCGTGCGCCTTTTTCGCTGACTACGCTCCCAGGGCTCGCATTCCCAACCTGCATCTCCGTTAACAACGCCGTCGCTCACTTTTCTCCTCTTGCGTACGTTTGACGATCTTTTTCGATCGCAAACGCGCCCACATCTGATATACGCGTCTCACAGATCCGACCCGCAGTCAGAGCAGGTCCTAGCCAAAGACGATGTTGTCAAGATTCAACTTGGTGCGCATATCGATGGATTTGCCGCGATTAGTGCGGAGACAATTATCGTTGGCGCGACTACCAACGCTCCTGCCACTGGTCGCCGCGCCGACGTCGTCAAGGCTGCATGGCATGCCGCTGAGCTCGCAATGCGCACAATCAAAGTGGGCAACAAGAATTGGAATGTTACTGAGGCCGTTGGTAACATTTCCAGCACGTGGGGCTGCAAACCTGTTGAAGGTGTGTGGTTTCAAGCTTTTTTACGTAAAAACGCGTAATTCTAACTCGTCTCGAAGGAATGCTCTCATGTAATCAAACGCAAAATGTTATCGATGGAAAGAAGAGGATTATCTTGAACCCCAGTGAAGCACAGAAGCGCGATTTTGATACTGTGACCTTCGCTGAAGGTGAAGTATATGGTATGGACGTACTCATCTCGTCTGGTGAGGATGGCAAGGTATTAAAAAAAGCTCACTTAAGTCGCAATACCTGACTAACCAGCTGCACTCAGGCGCGTTTGGAAGAGTCTCGTACAACCATTTACCAGCGTGACTCCACGGTTACCTATCAATTGAAGATGAAGAATTCCCGGAATGTGTTCTCGGAGGTGCAGAAGAAGGCAGGCGCCTTCCCTTTCAACATTCGTTCCCTCGAAGATGAGAAACGCGCAAGGATGGGTCTGCAGGAGGCTGTCCAGCACAGTCTCGTCAAACCCTACGAAGTCATGTAAGCTCTTCATTATGCCACTCACCTTAATTTTAATTTCCCGTCCACATCAGATTCACCCCTGCCAATACCTTTGTTGCTGGTTTCCACTTTACTATCGCCCTTCTCCCAGGCGGCCCTTCTCTCATCACCCACCCGCCCGTCTGGTATAAACCTGAACTTGTCAAGACCGAGAAGGAGCTTGAGGATGAAACCCTCAAATCCATTCTTGCGCGTAACCTCAGGGAGAGCAAGAAGAGCAAGAAGAAGAAGACCAAGGCGGAGGGCGAAGCTGAGGCTAAGGAGGAGTGAAGCTAAATCTGTAACAATATATTCTTGATTTCAAGACGTTTTATAGTGATAAACCAAGTAGATTCGGGCGTGCTTTTTTTTTCTCCGCCTGTATGAACATGATAGCAGTGGCGCGTCCCTGAATTAACCAACCGACTCATTGCATCGGAGCTCAAGCCCTCAGGCCTCAGCGCCAGCGCTCAACGCTCAGGCCTCCAGGGCTTGAGATCTCAATTTCCTGTTTTTCGACGCGTCAGTCGTCATATCATATCTGTGTTTTCCACCTAGTACTCCGGTTGACTATGAAATCACTATTGTCTTTGCTGATCTGGTCGGAATCGTTGATCTTGCTACTTCAATGACACTTGGGCGAGGCGATGTCAATGGAAGATCTTCCATACTTCCCTAGCATCAGCGATGAACGACTTGAGAATTTTCAACGAACAATTACAAATGTTATTAGACAGAGGAGCAATTGATCCTCAATTACCACATGCTATTTACCTCCATTCCAGAAAAGATGGCTCAAGGACCGTAATTACCGTGTATACAGGTGCTTTTCACGACGACCACGCGTGAAGCCGTGCTCGGTACCAGTACCATAGACGGTGTACATGTTTTCCCAAAAATGCGGTCTGTTGATTTGTTGATTTTGGGACTGGTGGGACAGGCGGGACGGACGGGACTGGTGGGAAATTCCAATACATACTCAGACTTTCTGGGGGAACCGGTATCTACTGACTTGGAGCAGGTCTTGGGTATCATACATTGCAGCTACTGGCTCAGGATTGAGCGCACGAAGGATTCATAATTGACATTGCCGTCCCTGTGATATACAATTAGCATGGATTCGCCCAGTCAAAAAGGAACGAAAGGGGTGGCAGCGGTAAGGGAAAGAATGGAATGTAGATAGAGTCAAAGGTAGTAGCAGACTCACGGGCCGATCTGCACACCCTTCAATAATTCATCAACTTCTTCATCCGTCATCTTTTCGCCCAGCTGCGTGAGGACGTATCTCAGCTCTCCTGCACCAATGAAGCCGTTCCCTTCCTTATCAAAAACCTGGAATCCTCGGATGAACTCCTCTATATTGAAGAGATGGGATGAAGAAAAATAAGTGGGTGACATTTCCTGTTAAGGATGGGTAGATACCTGGTGTGCCGGCAGGCTTGAACCCGTCTGGGCGGTTGAGAATTTTCAAGAACGTTGTGTAGTCGACTTGAGGTGGGACGTTAGTACTTGGCGGGAGAACGCTATGGAAAGGCTCACCATCGCGTGGTGCCCCTGCAACGATCTCCGCCACTTCTGCTTGTGTTGGGTTTTGTCCCAGCGCACGCAAGAGGTCCCCGATGGTCTCACGCGGGACTGCTCCTGTTCCACGTTTGTCGAACAATGCGAACGCCTCTTTGGATTCTGTCATCGAGATATATCAACTACTGCGCAGCAGGTTAAATGAGGAAGTCGGACCAGCGTTATCGCCCTGTGTATGGATAAGTCGAAAAAACGGATGCGTACTAGTATACGGTCAAGCCAACGTACCATGATCGTAAGATGATAGTTGAGAAAGAGAAGGATTTGTTTATTTATTACATTACTACTGTAGCTTACATTGGTACTTAACCAACCAATTTATACTTGAGTTATATCAGTGGGAATGGATAGTCAAGCTAGTCAAGCATGATCCCACCTACTATGTAAGCAAAACCTCCTACTAGCATCTCTGTGTCAGTTTTGGGATGGTGATCAATGATAGCGGTCGATCGTCATTCGTATCCCTATCAATATAAAGAGACATCGCCGCTCATCATGATTTCGAACGTCCTCTCTCCGCCTCTTCACCAAACTCTGCAAGTGTGCGCACGACCAGATCTACGTTTTCAAGGAACGCATTCGTTGTAAGACGCGCAAGCCGGACTGTGAGCGTAGTGAATGTGCTGCGGACGCGATGCAGTTATAATTTCATCAGCATTCAATATACGAATATCGAATGGTGAGAGGAGCTCACGCGACGAGTATATTGTCTTTCGCTTCTAGGGTACGTCGGACAGCTTGTGGTTGTAGCTCGGCGTCGACCTCGATCGTCTGCTTAGCGAATAGGGCATGTTTATGCGACGAAAAAGGTATCTCGAGGGTTCTTAGATATAAATTATCGTATCAGAGCACGAAGAAAAGCGAGCAGAAGACGCGCCTCACACTTTATGCCAACCCGACTCTTGCGCCATGGTGGATGAGCTCAACCGACTCAGATTCACGTCATCAATCAAGATCACTGATGATTGCAAGTTTTTCTTTGCTTCCTTACAACAACAATGCTCATATTGAAACCAATGGTGGGTATATATCAGGAGGATACTTAACGATAGATAGAGACAGCATTGCCTACGTATGTAGATCGAACAAGAGTAGTGTATCCTCAGGCCGCTGATAAGATTAAAGACATTGGTTACACCAGCTCGACTTCCGCCTCCACTTCAAGCATCCGACAAAAATCGAGATAAAATCATACAACCCGTCCTATCCAATCCAGCAGCGGAGCCCACAAAATACAGAGGGAATTCGCAGAACCGCCCAAACAACGAAAGAAAAACATAAAAAACCACAAGGAAACCAGCACCGGAAGAAATGAAAACAATGAGCCGGTGGCTCGCACTATGAACGAGTCTTGGATTGGGTCATCTTCGTCCAGTCACATGAAACGTGCGTGGCGTGGGGGTATCGTTAATTTAGAGAGAGAACGCGAGAAGAGCAGCGAGGGCACCGAGGAGAGCCACAGGGGTGGTTTGGCGTAAGGAGGGTGCACCATTGCCGAGGAGAGGATTGGAAGCGGCAGCGCCAACAGCCGAAGGAGCGGGTTCCTCGGCAGTCGAGCCAGCAACATTGACAGTTGAGGTGGGCGTGACAACCACACTACATTTATATCATCAGAATTGTCAGATTCCTGATAACAAAAAGTAGTGCTCACGTAGTTCCAGAGGCAGCCTTGGCAGTTGCTGAAGTGGCCTTGCTTGAGCTGGCCTTTGTCGAGCTGGCCTGGGCTGAGGATGAAGGGGATTCAGACTTGACAGCGTTCGAGACAGAATCGGGAATGCAAGATGAGTCGTTGCTTTCGCCGACAGTGATCTATAACATGGAGACGAAAGTAAGGGGATTGATATTGTTTTGATGGGCATGAGGTAAAACTCACCACCGCACTCCAAGCCTCGTCACCGGTAGCGTCCTCCAAGGAAAGCTGAACCTTGGTTCCAGCGGGAACAGCCGCGGTCCAGTGAATGGAGGTGCCGTCATGGTCGCCAAGATCCAAGCTTTTTTTAGAAAGATCGGAAAAGAGCAAACGGCGTTAGAAGAAAATTGAACACAAACGATGAACACGTACAGAGGGTCGCCACAAGGGTCATCGGCAGAAACGACGATGAGGTTGTAGGGTCCAGTTGTGGGCTGCCATGAGATTTCAGACTTTTGGCACTATCAAGAGTGGCGGCACGTTAGAGATAAGTGGACCGAATAGATACGTGGATTGTACCTGGACGAGGTCGGGAGTGCTGATAGCGAAATCAGCGAGAGCGGGGGCAGCAAAGAGCGCGAGAGTAAAGAGTGTGGAGAACATCTTGTGACGCTGTGGACGGCGGTGAGGTGTTAAAAGGAAGGGAAGGTCGAGCACGCGGTGTGAATGAGGACAAGAGAGAGATTTCATTTCATAATTGCTTTCATTTTGTACCAGCAAACACATCACAACATCCTCTGATCCGGCAGACGGCCAATGACACGCCTTGTTCTCTCGGAATGATTATACTTCCTTTATTGACAACCATCCATTGTTCATGTACTACAGACATACAACGCTACAGTTTTGCTGCTACCTTCCCCGTGAAAGAAGCAAGATTCGTTCGCTTTGTTATGCTGAAAATGAAAAGGTCAATATTGATGTTGTCATGACCACCATCTCATCCCCGCGCTAAGCGAGTTCAAATCAGAATAAAATAAAAAAACTCACCCTGAATGAATAACTTTTGATGGGGTCACCTTCGGGCCTTCGACTGCCACACGTTTGTCAACCGGGACGTAGTCGCGTTTACCGGCCCCAACGTAAATCTTATCAAAAAGACAATTTTTAGCGTGTCCGTATAACATTACATGTGGAAACAAATCGCACCTGTCGAGGCCGCCAAATCTTGACGCCCCCGTCTTGTAACATCATCTGCATATCGTTAGCCCGAATATTCACAAGCGCCACCGGTATCATACCTGCCGCCAGTGCGCAAGCCATCCAACCACACGCGGCACAGCGAACAGAACGGGGAAGAAATCCAGAGGGAAGCCTTTAATTAAAAATAGTTCAGTGTAAATAAACCTCCTAACTACAATCAAACGCACCCATAGCACGATAGATCAATCCACTATGATCGCAGGAATAATAATAATCAGTGACATGGCAAGAGCTTGTGGACTCGACGATTTACCTCCTATAAGATGATGAGCAAACAAGGTTGTCACGACGTTGACACGCTTACCAGAAGTCGACATTTGGGGCAAGTTTGCGTTTGATGAAGTATTCATCCTTCATTGCAGCATCATGTAGCGCCATTGCTGTCTCGAGTAGCTCATCCTTGCCAGTACTGAAAAGGAGACGTCAGATACAACATATTATCATGTCACAATGTCCATACATCTTGAAAACTTCGTCCGCTGTTTTGCGAACGATGAAAGAACGTGGATCAGACTGTGCGAAGTCTATTATCACCATTGTTTTCTCAAAAAAGCACAATGACTTACTGTCTTGTAGACACTTCGAGACCAAGTGATTAGTTCCGGTTTGGGCGCTGTATTTCATGTACACACCGATGACCAAAGCCCGAAAGGACCTTTTCGCGCTTCTTCACAGCTTCAATAAAAGCGGGAACGTTTTCGGGTCTAATGAAATTGCTTAGAGAAAATCATGAAATGTCCAGCCACTCATCTTACTTTCCGATCGAAATCAACATCCGGATAACAGCCTCATTGGCACCACCTGTCATGATAACAATTAGTATCTTTGGTGAGTAAATCTAAAGATGGCTCACCATGCAATGGTCCACTTTTAGCAACGAATCAGTTTGTATAAATAAACTGATAGAAAAATTGCAACTCACTATAGCGATGCACAACCAGCGCTATTAACCAATCACTTCATCTTCCAATGATCAGGATATAAAAGCGAAAACACTCACGCTATCGCAGAATATGGATCCACAAGCGAACTACCGGTCTGCAAGACCGTAGTAGCCGAGGCATTCAGCTCGTGGTCCGCATGAATTAAGAAAAGCACGTCCAGCGCCTTTTCAAGCACGGGATTGGGCACATAATTTTCCTCGCCCAGGTGGTCCATTTGGTATAAGAATCTTGATATTGGGATATCACCTCGTCAGGGGGGAAGACATTAGAGATAGAGCATGGACACCCACGAGCCGGTATAACTGAGACCTGTGGGAGGCGTAACAAAGTCTCGGCCTTGGCGGACGCGGTATGCCATGCTAGATTCCAGAAGAGCGTCAGTCATTTCGGGATCGGCGATTGCAGAACACAACATACGCAGCAAGTGTAGTTGCTTTTCCAATTAGTCGATATATCTGTTTGTCCATTAGCTGTAGTGACTCTTTGTCACCACGGGTAAATATATTCTGCCCTGCGTATGCCCAAGTCTTCTTAGGAAAGGTAAACGCAGTGTCGGAACGCACATACCTTGCAAAGAAGGATTTGCCTCCCTGTAATAGGAACCCAGATACGCGAAAGCGCTTGTTAGAATGGCCATAGGATGTGCGTCATATCTTTAGATAACACCGATATCAACCGGGAACAAGTAAGACAAGGTTCAGTTACCAACCGGAATGAACGGCAGAAATGCTCCGCATCGGCGTGAACTGTACCGTGATGCATGACCTCGCTTTGGAACTCAAGCAGCTGAGCCGCAGAGGGCAATGATCCGTATATGAGCAGGTAGGCTGTGTACCAGGTAAACACCATTAGAGAGCTCATGTGATAAATCACACACCAGTCTCTAAATGGGAGGAACGGAGCGCGAGTTGCTCGATAGGATATCCCCTGAGATAGATTATCAGATGCTTTCAAACCAGATGCACTGGATTTATGAACCTGTAGCGTAGAACTAACGCCCATAAGATATTCAGTCAGTCATCCGGTCAATTAGTAAAGTAAACCTCATAAACGTACCACCAGCCTCTCCGTCTATATAGGTGATTGTACTCCGCATAACAGCAGTGTTCAAGAACCCTCTGTCCGAGACTCTTAACCCCTTTTCCGTCTCGTTTTCTTCAGGTTCTCCAGGTACACGGGGCGCAGACATTTCCTTGAAGGCCGTAGCAGATATGCTATTATCGGCTATCCTAAGGATCATAAAATAATTCGTCAGTAAACAACCCTCGTGCTTTACACAACACTCAGAGTCTGAACCGTGCTAGTCTTGTACCAAACAAGAGAGGAGTACTTACGGGACATTGTATACCTTGCCAGTACGATTATCACGCACAGTCAGGCTGTTCTTTGTTGCCTGTGATTCCGATGGCTTTCCCATGGCGAAGATGCGAAGGTAGTGGGTAGTGGTCAAGTCACAAGCGGGCTCACAAACTCGGTGGAGACTACTGACATTTCTCGTTGCCCCGGGCCTTAAATAAAGTGCTTCAAGCAAGCCGGAATAACGCGTTGTCACGCTGACATACGTCACACAAAATCAAATGTTTACCGAGTTCGAAGTCCCTTGGACCTGATTTTGCTCTAAGTATGTACACATAAGACGCAAGACGAGCACCAGGCACAGGAAGTTCACTTGTTCACGGGATGGAAAACACATGTAGAGCTCATGCTATTAACCCGATGTGTACTGTAGAACATTATATCACCAGTAGGATAACCCGAGAAATAATACGTGTCCTTCTATAATGTCATTCCTCAATTCATTTTCTCAAAAGTTTTTCATGAAGCTCAGCGCTCCTCAATCTCGCCTGCAGATACTCAAGACGAGCGCTGTACCGCGCCATAACCTCATCCCTACGCCGCTGAACTTCGAAGACCTCTGGATGACTGTCCGTGTCCCCCGTCCCAGGACGGTCAGAGTCTGTATCGTATTCGCCCTCTACAAGCTTACCAAGAGGGAGGTGGCCAGCACTCCGCGACAAAGTCACATCAGAGGTGATACCAAACCTCGCCTGCGAAGCTAGAGACGACACAGAATTTTTGCGCAAGATGGAAGGAGACGGCGAGGAAGTCGATATGTGGAAGCGGGCCGAGGGCGGGCTCACAAGGTTGGGCTTGCTCCGCAGAGACGATATTGACTTTGAGCGCGACAAACTCCTCTTGATTGACGAGAGAGAGCGTACAGACGAGCTGTCGGTTACTGGCTCAAAGGTAGACACAGGATGATGATATACTTTTCGCTCGGGTGAGAGAGGTGCGTACTTGCGCCAGTTTGTTCCGTCCATGATAGTGGTAACGTGCTCCGGAGTAGGCGCGCGGAGGCGACGCGCAGTCTGCTGATTGACACGGAATGAGGTCGAGGATTCGAGACCATTAAAAGCCTCTAAAAGTCGCTGTGCCTCTGCCTCTGTCGCGATGATGGCGGCACGTATATCCTTGGCCGTATAGAGGTTCCTGTCATCAAAGATCTCTGATGAAGAGGATGTATTGAATTGGGTTGAGGGAAGTGTAGGGATCGTAGTTCGTTTTGGAGATCGTGAAGGAGTGTCGGTTTGAGCATGGGAATTGTCTATAAATATTGGATGTACAGCTGTGCTGGCAAGACGTTTGTCATCTGTGCGGCCAGATAACAACTGACTCGCTCTTCGGTGCAGTCGTGGAATCAAGCCCCGCTTCTTAGGCTGTGCAGATGAGGGATCTGGTGCGGAAGGCTTATCGCGGCCTCCACGCTTGAGGAGATTGGTTACACTGAATGAATGCTTCCTATGGATGGCTGGTTTGTGAGATGAATGGGATTCAACCGGAGCGTCTACAATGCGCACTCGGTGTGTTGATGCTACATAAGATGGTAAGGGCGGTGATTTGAGGGATTCGAGATTCGATGGTGATTTGACTCACAAGTTGGGTCAAAACCAGCAACAGAAAGTAGAGGTTCTTCAACAGGGACCAAGACAGTGTTAGAATGTTGTTCGAATAGATCCCGGCGAAGGATGCGGAACTCGTCGTCGCTAAGAGCTGGGTCAGCTAGTAGGTTCGACGCCAAGGAAGATGGAGACGGACTTGAGCAGGCCTTGTGAGTTGGCCGACGCAAGCTCAGCAAGTTGTTTTGCCAGGGCCATGGGTGGAAGACTAGGAAGGAATAATAATAAAAGGAATAGAAGAGTGAGGGACGATGAGCCATTTGGGCAGATCTCGGAAGTTGATGATCATGGTGAGACTGCAGAAGTTGATCAGAATTTGTGATCATGCGACTTTGTTTCTAGCAGCTTTTCAACTCAACCATGGTCTCCAAAGACCCTCCCCACGTCGACCTCGCTCCCCGCACAACCTCCTATGACTTCTTTGGCCCCCCAGGCGCTCTCTTCGTCACCCTCACCGTCCCCGCCATTACATATGGTCTCTATTTTGGCTGCTCCGAGGCAAATGGATGCACACCAAATGTTTCCGCAATTCCCGACCAGATCGTGGCTTCCGTGACCAATCCAAACTGGTGGGCCTCTCTCTGGGATACACAGGCTTTCTTAATTTATCTCGCGTGGTACGCGTACACCGTCGTCGCATGGTTGGTTCTACCGGGTGATTGGGTGCAGGGCACCACTCTCCGTACTGGGGAAAAGGTGTCATACAAATTAAATGGTATGACGCGTTTTTTTTTGAGATAAACCTGCCTTCCGACCGTTCTATTAGCCTTCCCAACTTTCTTGCTGGCATTGGGTCTGGTAGTTGGAACAGTTTACCGTTTTGGGCCGTCATCATTCACTTTGCTTTATGACAAATGGGTCGGTTTTGTCACCGCATCAGTCTTGATGGCAATTGTTCAGGCTGTCTATTGCTACGCGTTCTCGTTCCGTAAAGGCAAACTACTCGCCATTGGAGGCAATTCGGGCAACTTTTTCTATGACGTAGGCGATCATGCTCCGTGTCACGTTCTCCCCTCACCATATTCTAGTTTTTCATCGGCCGCGAGTTAAATCCCTCTATTGGGTCCTTTGACATCAAGTCATTCAACGAACTAAGGCCCGGTCTTATCCTATGGTTCCTCATCGATATCAGCATGGCGTGCGAACAAGCGGTTCGTCGTGGTGGTCTTGCGGAAATCACCGACTCTATGTGGCTAGTACTGGCGTTCCAGGGCTGGTATATCGTCGATGCCATGTTCAATGAGGTATGCTTCTTCGACACTCAGGTAAATGCACTGCCAATGACCTACACAGGCTGCTATCTTTACGACGATGGATATTACTACCGATGGCTTCGGCTTCATGCTCGCTGTCGGTGATTTGGCTTGGGTTCCGTTCGTCTACTCCCTGCAAGCTCGTTACCTCGTGTTCAAGCAGATTGAACTTGGCCCTGTCTGGACGGCTGTTATCTTCCTCGCCAATGCTACTGGTTACTATATTTTCAGAGACGCCAACGGCGAGAAGAACGATTTCCGCAACGGATACAATCCCAAAAGTAAGTCCATCCCCATCCAGTACCCTCGCTCCCATGCTAAATTCAACGCAAGACCTAAAATACTTTACTACCGCCTCCGGATCGAAACTTCTGACCTCCGGATGGTGGGGTCTGTCGCGACACCCCAACTATTTGTGAGTTGCAGTTTATTTTTAAGCACACAATCTGAGTCCTTTCAGCGGCGATCTCCTTATGGCTTTTGCATGGTCCTTGCCCACAGGGTTCAACACCCCTATCACCTATTTCTATGTTATCTATTTCGCCGTTTTGCTCATCCACAGACAACTTCGCGATGACGAGCATTGCCAGAAAAAGTATGTTGTTCCCTTGAGTGCTCTCCAATGCTAACAGTTCCTCTATTAGGTATGGCAAAGATTGGGATACCTATAAGAAACTCGTTCCTTACCGCATTATCCCCTACATCTACTAGTTCTTTTGCACACCATTTCCTACATCTACAAACAAAGTTGCTAACATATGATCCGGAGAATAGCTGTAGTCCCTACTGCTAGATTTGTTGACATCTCATGACAACATACTATACACTACATATGTAGAGATGCCAAGGGGATAGAAAGGAAAGACAATTTTATTCTTGTCACAAATCGTCATGTCGGTTTGAACACCGAGAAAGAAACCATCAATAAGATTGTTTGTTTTGTCAGTAAATGCAACATCCTCATGCACCATCACAAGAATCGTTGACCTTTCGTGCCAACTTGGCACGTCTCATCTCTCCACTGCGACGTGTCCGCCCTCGTGTGCCATTCTTCCAACTTGCTGCGCATAGAATTCCAACATTGTGGTCGCTCTACAGAGGTTTACTGAGGGAAGCACCTAGCGAAGAGGTACATCCGTCTCTCTCTAAGTGTTTTTGCCTCTTCAACAATATCTGCAGATTAAACAGCACATTCGCTATGAATTTAGAAAGAAGCGACAATTGACCGGCACAGATGCTACGAAACAAGGTCTTGAAAAAGGATACGAGGTACACATCCACATCCTAAACATGTTCCCCATACCTAACACTTCTACATAGTACCTTGATTCGTTTAAAAAGGCCAACGCGGGCGATAAGTCTCAACAGGCCAAACTGAAGCGCTTCACCCGTAATCTCCGC
Source organism: Termitomyces sp. K1Aa (assembly GCA_018221735.1). Lineage (NCBI taxonomy): Eukaryota > Fungi > Basidiomycota > Agaricomycetes > Agaricales > Lyophyllaceae > Termitomyces > Termitomyces sp. K1Aa. Next base: position 39,583 of record JABAJX010009910.1, read on the forward strand.
GCAAGGAGCATTAGAGCCTACTGGCTTGCCCTCGCGGACAAAGAACGTGCCTGGCGAGAGAGACTCGCAAACCGTCCTATCATGACAGGCGGTCTTTTACGCCCCACCTTTGCGAACCGCCCTCTTCCGCGGCTCAAGCCCCAGCCCGAGCATATCACTGGCATGATTCGCAAGCGTCGCCTGGCACGCGAACGCCGAGTGGTGACAATCGCGAATATCCAGGAAGACATGCAGGATTTGAGATTAGAGGCTGAACTTGAGATTGGAGCAGCTGAGCTCGCAGGGAAGGTGGGACTGGTGGAACCAGTGTATGCTTCGCATTTGGAAGAGTGGAGTGCGTTGACAGATATTTTTGCTTTTGTATCCTACCCTTCACTGATACTTTCATTTCTTGTGATAGTGGAACCCCTGAAGCGACAGCGAGAAATGATCGATGAAACGTTTGAGCGAGACCACCTCAGACGCAATGAACCATATTCAGAGGAGATGCTTGCTGCTATCAAGGCTGCGCGGCGAGAAAAGATCGCAAATAAGACGCGTGAACTTGAGCGCGAGCGCCGCGGAGAGATACTTCGACGGACCATCTTACGGCAAAGAAAAGGTCCGCCCGCGCACGTTTTGGCATTGTTAACGCCCGAACAGCGGAGGATGGACAGGGTCGTGCGCAATGTGAGTGAGGTTGGGTATGTTGCGATGATCAAGAGGAAACTAGGATTCAAGTTTCGGAATCCCAATGCATGGAAGGTGGAGATGGGTATGCCCAAGAATAAAGAAAGGTTGGACCGTATGTCAAGAAAGATTCAAGACGAGTCAAAGAGACGGGAAATGACGGCACAGAAGGAGCTGACTGACCACCGGACGCCAACGATCTAATACTTCTCAATATTTGCGTGTATTCACTTCATATCATTTATCTACTTCTTAATACTTGCTCCAACATATTTGCGTGTATTCATTTCATATCATCTATCTACAAGGTTTATGGAACGACTTGTGAGTCAGGCAGCCCAGCCAGTAGGCTATTTCTAATGATATCTGCGAACGGCTGCAAGATATGCCTTTCCAGATTCGCTGGAAGAAATCAATGATTCACTTGTTAGTGAAGACGGCCATCAGGAAGGACTTACCTCAACGAGTTACCTTTCATCAGAGGCCAGACATTTCCGAGCCCGAGACCGTTACTGTAAGCATAGGCATAGACTCGACTATCTGATTCGAAATAAGAAACGACAGCGTTTATGTAGTTGTCGATCTCTCCCTGATCAGTACAGGGAACGAAACCGTTCTTGTCTGCAAGAACTCGTGTCAGTGCATCTTGGATCCTCCGAATGAGTGCGAGGACCCGGACCATTGACACAAGCAAACTCTGTCACCCAAATTGGCTTCTTGTAGCTATTCCAGTAGTGCTCCTGTCGATTAGTCAATAGATGTTGACAGTGGATCCTGAAAGACTGTAGAATCACAATGTCCTTCTTCACACCGTCAAGATTGTTTTTGTTGATGTGGACAGCAGTGAAATCCCACTGAGTCGAAATCTTTGAGCTAAATTGGGCAAGCCACGTCTCGTCTGCTTGTTCTGAATGCATCCCAAGGTAAGCCATCATCTTGCTTTGCAAAAAAATCGACATACTGCACATTGAGGGGCTCCCCATTAGAGATCCCTTTTGCCCCAGAGGTACAATCAACCTCTCCCAGCCAGACACACCGGCAGAGACCGACATGCCAGCAGATCCAGAGCCAGGTGGGCAATCAGGCTCTTCATATGCCAGGACGTATGGAGGTGGCGATGCTATCCTCTTAAAGGCAGCAAGACGTGCAGCATCGACCGAGTCTGCGGTCCCACCACCCCAAAGCATGGGTACACCTATTGGTTTACCAGGTTTAGAAGGATTCGGCGTCCTGGTAAGAGATAATCAGAGCTGATAGGAAAGGCGTGAACTAATCCCGTACCAATCATACCACCACCCAATGTGATCCTTAAAGAACGGATAGGCGTCTCCTCCGGCGATGCCTGCCTTGTTCCCGTTCGGTGTCAGCGCAGCACGCGATCTCTTCAAGACCTCAGAAGCGGCAGAAAGTTTTTCTGGACTGCTGATATCGGCCGGATTTGAAGTGTCAGATTGATCTGGCGGAGTAGTATCAGGTGTATCCGACGTGTCATTATCACTTTTAGGTGCGTCAGAGATGTCAGGCTCAAGGACAAGAGGTGATGGGGAGGGTGTAGATCTGAACGTTATGATGCGGCTCGTCGGTGCATTCAGTCGAGGACTAGCCAAGTAGCCCGTCACGTCAGGATTAGCAGCCAGAGTTGTGGTGTGATAGTGCTGTGCAAAATGATGCCGGTGGTGTAATTTACGATTGCCAGACAACCCGTGGTTGGCTGCCACAACACCCCGAGACACAAAAACGCATACAAGTAACGCTGCAAGACGGCCCAAGGCAAACATGACTGCGTCTGAGATGAGGTCGAGGAAGGATGGGACTAGACAGGTGCTGCCTGCAGCCCAGTCGTGAAAGGGACTTTATAAACCGCTCATAGAAGTGCCGGACAGGTGATCAGAGCAATACTATGCATAGATGAGTGTCATTTAGAATATTCGTAGCGAGGCAGAGCATAAACTCCATCCGAGCTTATAGCGTTGCCACAACGTCAGCTCCTCTGGAGATAACAAAACATTGCAGGATCTGCAACTTTGTGAGGTTGTGGTAACTCGACAAGGTGCGCGGATGTCTAGATCGTCCCTGTCCATACTTTCTCCGAGGAAGAACACTGATGGGAGGGTTGTACCTGAAGCTTGAAGGCCTAATTACGAGCCTATATTTGCTGATTGCACTGCGCCTTGGAGAGCGAATGGATCATTTGATCATGAATTCCCTGAAATAGGGCCCAGACACTTCTCGAGAGCTTTCTTGTTCAATAGCTTCATGATACATGCAGTCACAATGGATACTCAAATCAAACTCTATTGAAACATTCTAGAGAATCTAGTTCAAAGCAAGTTAGGAGAAATCACGGTCAGAAAAGCTAATACTAATCCTACCATACGAACGCATAAAAACCTCCTGGCTTGCCCGGAACCGCCGACTCGAATCGAGACTCCTACGAGAGATCCGTCTTCACAGTCGCCGGAGTCGCCGGAACCCCTAATCTTGAAAGACATTCAAAAATGGCTGCACCTAGGAGATAGCTTTCCGATCCAGAAGCATCTTGCTGAGCAAGCACGCCGCTGAGAATATGGGAAGGGGTCAAGACGGTGCTAGTCATCGTCTCCTCGGACCTGGTTTGTCCTTTCCGGAGCACTTCTCTAGAGGCTTGTTGCCTTTTAATAAGGTCGACCCCAACTTCAACCAACGACCGCACGAAACGTCGAGCCACTATGGCGAGTAGAGCATGGGGAGCAAGATGGCTCTCAATTGCAGCTTGGCTCTTCCCAAATCTGTCGAAATACGGACTCTTACTGTTTCTTGAAGGCAAAGTAAAAGTGGGTAGTTTCAAAGCATACACAATGTCGTATACAGCCAATATGAGTTTCGGGTCAGAGGCTGCGACTAAGTCGACGGACTGAAAGTCTTGCGCGTGGATATTGGGCACGTACTCCGGTCTTGTTCTACTCTGATCGATACGGAGCCGAGAGAGCAGATCCACCATGGGCATTTTATTGACTTTCAATGCGATGTTGCATGGTAGGGAAATTCGAGGAAGATTCTCCTGTTTTACAACATCCTCAGAGTTTTCTTCAGGCTCCACTCGGGTAAAATCAGGAGGCAGGTCAAGCTTAGTCTTGACCGCGGAGGATGTCAGATGGGCCTCGATCCTCTGACCACAGGTCGTGCACCAAACGTCATGACGACCAAAGCTACTCTTGGTCTGTATGTCTGAATGTTCGATCTCGGGCTTGGTTGTACCAGGTGGCCGGATGAAATGGCCCTCCTCTAAAAGCCAACAATATACATCCGCGGTCGTAAAGGGAATCGAACTTTTTGTTTGAGATTGCTCCCTCCGGATCTGTTGAGTATACGCGTTTTGAATTGCACGGGCGCGACCCCACTGGAAAGCGTGAGGTGTATGATCAAAGTCGATGTCTATAGCCTTACCTCAATCGCCTTTCTCCTTCCAGGAATGAAAGATTCAAATTGAGAAGTGGAAACTAATCGATATGGAACTTGTGGTTGGACTTGACCACAGACTTTCGCGTCTGACGTGCAAGAATGGCATCAGCACCTAAACCTGAGATTCTATTACTGACCTTTTAGTGTCATTGGGAACTTCCTCGCAAGATGACCCAATATATCAGTGTGATCTGAGACTGACAGGTTAGGTAGGGCGGGGAAAGGAGGATAATAGTCAGCTGACCTTGTCGAGACAAAATCTGAGTGTCATCCTGAACAACTTCTGAAGACATTTGCGACCACTGAGCCTTCGATCCAATGGGAGAATATCCCTTTTGAAGTGGAAGAAGGACTGTTCCTCTATCTAACTCGACGTCGACCATTTGCTCGTCACCAACAAATGGAGTAGACAATTTTGAGAGGTCCAGCTAATCATAGTTCAGATGCATGCGGGAAAGAAAAAAAAGTACACCAGTTGTGACGCACCTCAACCCAATGTTCTAGATAAACAATCTGATCAGTCAACTCTCCGTTTGAGTTTGGCGCAGCGCTAAAGTGTAGTTCGATCTTGGCCAAAAACGGTTCATCCGCACTGCCGACAACGAGAAAAGGGGGCCGGGTAGTTGTCAGTGGTAAATCATCAGGAGTTGATAATGAGAAAACAGTCAGACGCTTAAGTATAGTAGTTATGTGGTGACTCTGAGAAGTTTGAATGAGTGATCATGCTGATATTCTTGCTTTAAATCCCACCTACATAGGAAGGTGCATCTACTGAGATCATCCACTTATGCGTACGGCCGTGATTTGACGATTCCTGTTGTTCTATTAAATCAATTGGTTGGGGACTGCATTCATCAAGAGAACAAGGAAAGAGAACAAACCTGGTGGTACCCAAAAACTGCGATCCATGATCGAAATACGAGCCCGGAAGTAAAATCTGCTTGTTGCTCCCGTAAAATTGTTTTGTAGGACCTCTGCCGCAGGAATATCTGCTTGAGCCTTGTCCGGTACAGATGTGCGGGAGAGAGTTGCGGAGATTGGTAAATCGGTGTTGGTATTACTAGCGCATTCTTGCATGGTCTCCGGTTGAAAATCATTCCGGTGCGTATAATGCATCCTCCAAGGGCGACGCAGATCACTGGAAATGACCTTCGCAACTGATGAAGTCTGTACATCATTCGAGTGACCATCGTCGTCAAAACCTTCAGTATCAACCAGATCATCCTCATTTCCCTCAACCTTGATGCTGCGTCGTAAGGCTTCCTTCCCTAGAAATGGGGCAAGCGCAGGGCTATTCTCGTGTAAACCAAGTGTTTTTGTGAGGTGTGAGGTTTGAGAATGGCTTTCGACGTGTGGGGGCACCGTGTCGACATCCCCGCGGAGCATCAACTCGCTTGCTTGTTGAGCTCCAACCGCCATTTGAAATAGACTTCTTATACCAGGCAGTATCCCGTTAGGTCCTAAGCCGACCTCAATGCCCACTTCAACATCTAGATCCGGATCCACTACCGCACAAGCCCTCACGCATTCGTCGTGTGTACCCCATTCCGTACCATGCGAGATCCGTGCGTGATTTAGAAGGCCTTGTAGAGAAGTGAACGATTGTCGAAGACATTCAGGACACCGCAAAAGATAGGTCTGGACGTGGTTTTCATCATATGGAGGGTGTAAATCAGAGGAGCGAATGTATAGAAACTTCCCATTCGGGTTTCGAGCCGGTTTCTGTCTGGGGAGAGGTCGGGGAGGTCTTGCAGTTTGCACAGGTACGGACTGGATAGTACGCGTGACTTCACGTTCGAAAACGACATCCAGAGGTGCTTCGATTGTAGAAGCTACCTCCAATGCCACATCCTTAAACGAAGTTGTTGAACCGCTACCGCCTGACGAATCCTAGATTTCAGTATGAAATAACTATATTCACATCATAGGAAGTGACCTTTCTTCAGCGAGTCTTGTAGAATAAGAGCCCAGGAGATTCTAGACTCAATTGTCTCTGCCACTTGACGTCTGAGGGCAATTTCAAGGTCTATTTCTGATATAATCTCCCCCAAACATTCTTCAGTAGGAATATCAATATCGATTCTCCTCCTCTTTCGTGCAGACATAGAAGAGCATGGAAAGAAGTGCTGATCTGATGGTGTCCAAAGACGAAAAGGTTCAAGAAAAGTAGATGGTATTCAATCGCAAAAGTATACAAGCCCCGATCGGGCCGGCGACCATCACAAAACAACTTCATTTTTAAATAGTACTACATAATACTTAATCACCCTGACCAATTGAGAATTTATAGCACCAGATACTATATGTTAAACAGGAGGGTTACACCCAAAAGATGTAGCGGCATTGGATTGTGCGAATGTAGATTGAATAGTTTTGCCAGCGCCCCACATACCTGACAACTCGTTAGTAAATGCTCTTCAGAAGCACGTCACACATGAGCCATACCTAAACACGCCATTGCCAAAGATCCAAGACCTGCAAGGAGGTTGAATAGTTTGAAGTACCACCTTCCTGTGAACAGACCCTACAAGACAGACCTCGCAGTGAGCTATCAGAGTAGAAATGATTCTTGATCAACTCACTCGTCGCCAACGAGACCAATGACTCCAAGTATCAATGCGTCCACTGGTACCTTTGCCAGGAACATATGGTTTGTCAGCGGCCATTGCGTCAGTGATGATGTCGTATCCAACCCTCAAGAAAAAGGGAAAAGAGTAGCTAAATTGCATGATCGCAATGGCTGCTATAAGCCCAGAGATTGTTTGAACCTGGGGTATAGCAGAACCAATGATGAAAGCTGAAGACAGTCGATAAATACCTAGCTTGACAAGGAGGCCTAGGTTTGAAACAACTGACCTAATGCCCAGTACAACAAGACAATGACTGACTTCTGGTCAGTGATGCAGAATTTCGAATTTCAATCAACCTACTTGTCCACAAGTATCGACCCTTTCGGGACATTAGGCGAGGCCCATCGAACCACTCTTCCACAATGTTGATATAAACGACCTCTGATAGCAAGTAAGCAAAGTATTGGCACAGAACAGCGTTTCTATGTCACTCAACTGATACCGATGTTCCCGTATAATCCTGCAGCAATGATTCCCGTTACGAGGGATAGGGCATTGCCTAACACAAATGTTATGGCAAGCATACAAAGAATTGAAGGCTATAACTTGCCAACAGTTTGCCAGGCGAATTTGCTGAGCCCCTGATAGGCAAGAGGAAGGGTAAATTGGCCTTGGAAGGCCTGTACTTATAGGTGAGAAAGCAGGAAGGCATCAATTCTGCAGGTGATGTTGACTAACGTAGAAAAATGCTCCAAAGAGTAGGTATGCGGAAAAGATCAGTGCCTGAGCCATCACCTACTACATAGTCAATCATGTATACTCCATGTAGAAAATAAATTTAGGTACCATTCCTTTCCAAAAGTCCATCGGACGTCTCATTTCAGCCATCTTTGTGGAAGTTGAGCTCTCGTCAGAATTGAGCGATAAAAGGGCCGATTGGCTCACCATCTCAGGGAAGATCATGGCGCCACCATAAGCAAAAACCTACGGGGGGAAGGTAAAATCTTGAATAACGAACGCGAACTGTTTGGAAGAGTCTGACCATGTTCATTATGCCATTCACCTGTTCCATTGCATTTTTATCAGAAGATTTGGAAAAGAAATCAGAACCGATCAACCTACTCGGTTAAACAATGGTAACGGTACAAAAGCATGGGTTTCAACGGGTCCCTGTTCAATACCAAAAGCTCTTGAGGCCGCTAAGAAGTTCGGGGGACTATGGGCGACGACACCCATGGAGATGAAGATAATTAACAGGTTGATCCTACGTCAGGAATCAGTTTTCTCTTGAAAAAACAGTTTAATGTGACGCATACCATACGGCACTGTTAGCCAGCCACGTATAGCTCTGGTCAATCCTGTGAATTTCAAGACACTGTTATTGACGAACCGTCACTCACCTTGAGAGTGCGGATTTGACCAATGCCCATGCCCACGATCGCCCAGATCACGATACAGACGGAAAAGCAAATCTATAACCTCAATGTGAGCAGTCACTCTGTATGGACATAGGTTGTCAGCCATCAACATACATGATTTTTGCTTATCTGAGAAAGAGCCTGGCCATTACTTAAACAGATGGTCCCAACCTATATGATACGTGTGTCGAACAATGCTCCAGATATAGAACTAGCACCTTACATTGATGATGAGTTGAATGGTCTGTAAAACTGTACACACGTGGCGTGCAGTTCTTCCAAAGATACGTTCAGCTATATCACCATAGGTCTTGAGTGGATATTTGAGTGAATCTAGTCGAACGAAAAGGCGCCACAAGATCAATCCGCAGTACATTGCCGCCAGACCCACTGTCAATGATGAGAACAGGTATTTTATCACGACTAAGGTGATATGGGCTGACTAAAGAAGTACAGGATAATGCCTGTCGAGAGATTGAAACTTTCACATAAGATCCTCGAGGTAAACACGGAATACACACCTGGGACCCAACCAACTTGAGAGATCGCAAATGGAGCATTGAAAGGACCAAGAATATCTGTTGTGATCAAGTAGAAGACAGAGGCCCAAGAGGCTGTTCTCAGCGCTCGTAATGCGTTGACTCGCTCCGAGTCTTCAATAATACCAGGGTCGCTGGAATCGCGTACGTCGATATTGACATTGGCACCTTTATGTGCTGAAAATTTGTCCATCCAACTTATTTTCTCTTGAACATCTGTTGCTAGTTTGCCATCTTCGAAGCGGCGTTGTATAGCCGCATAGTGAAGGTATTCCTCCAAGACCATGTCCGAAGGCGGCAGTGGTATGTTATCGTAGTACTTCGCGCCATTGGAGTCATCTGGCGACGAAGTCGTTGAAACCTCCTTATCGGCCGCTACAGGCTTTGAATCCATGGGTAGACTCGGATAACGGTCGTGGGTTAGACAAGCTGGATCCAGACCATATTTATAGTCGGTAGATTTAAACAGGTGCATGTGAGCTCACCAATTCGGGCTCAACGTGAGCATGTATGTATAGGAGTCCAATCAAGGCCTTGACAATGATAAGGTGCTGGGAAAACAAGGCCACGGGAGGGACTCTAGGATGATAAAGATTAGGCCACGGGATGGACTTCAGGATGATGAAGATCTCAGGGAAGCGCATATTTATCGGAAGTCGGGTTTAGCTTTTAAGACATTTGAATGCCCCTCTGAAGACGTTTCAGAACAACGCTTAACCAACTAGAAGGCGTCCAGATAGCATGAGTACCGAACTACAACAGAACATGAGTCGCTGGTGTGAGACGGCTGTTCCAATTCGTGGGTGGTCCATGCCCGGGCCGGCAATCACAAACAACCAAAAGAAAGGGATTTGAGACAGCAGTGCATTCATGGAGCCCTCAAGGCCCCCGAACGTGGCTGGAGAGGGGTAACACCTACAAATGACCGCGCCACAATCGCGTTTAGTGAAACATATCCAATTTTTCCTTTCAACGTAGACATTAAGCGCCTAATGGTTAACCCCAAAGCGCTTCAGATGTAGAGCGGGATAGTTGAGGCAATCCTTTAACATGACATTTTGAATGGTAGTACGCGTAGGGCTATCTGAGGTACTATTTCTTTCAGGTAGATGTCAGTCACAACAATGGGTGTTGTATTAGAATAGATAGGCACCCAAGAGATGTCATCAGTGGTGTATATATAGACTGTCTTGGCGCTGCCGTGTGTAGCACAACTTACAAGGGGCTTTTCCACGATTTCGAGTCGTCGTGTCCCAAACCTCCAAGGCAGGACAGGTGATTGGTCGAAGAGTCTGATCAAGTATGAAAGATTCGCTAGACGTTGGGATGAAGACTACCAGGTAGACTGAGCTCCTGGGCGACGAATATATGTTTGAAGAGGGAGAAGGTATAAATGGAGGTGATTCTCTCATAGACACTTCAATTATTTCATCTCAGAACAAGGTGTGATAGGTGTCCATGTGTGCTCTGAAAGTCTTTCAACCTCAACAAACTTAGATGGGAAAAGAAAACTCACATATGACCGCTACGCGCCTGATTTTGGACGGTGCCTTTCACCCAGGCAGGACACCTCCCCAGTATGGTCTCCGTAACCTTTGATTTATTCTCTTCTAGCTTCTCGAAAACCCTCACTTTCCATACCAAGACTTCCACCCCGGACTTGGTCTTGCTCTCATACAGAGCAATCTTGGACTCTTCGTCCCAAGTAAGAGTGCCAACGAGAATTACATGGGTCTTCAGGAGCCCGAAGATAATCGGAACAGTTTCCTGCAGGATGAAGAACTGTCGCGGTAGCAGCCGCGCTGAAGTGTCTTCATTTCCTGCTGAAGACGCAGTACGGACACTGACGTCTTTGAGGGACAACGTTTGATCGACAGCAACGGTGTCGACGTTGAGAAGCTCGAAGCCTGAGCACATTTTTGAAAGCTTGGTGACACGCTCGTGGCCTGTAGACGTTCCTATAACAGCGAAAACATCAGCGAGTGGATGGTCCAGGACCACTGAGTAATCCGAAAAAAAATTGGGTTCAAAGCCAGGCGCGGGGGAATGTGAACTCATTGATAGACAAGGAGAGTGTCATAATGGTATATGAGTGTTTCATTAGACAGAGGTAAGCATAGTTCGGTGTTGTCGGGGACAACCATGAGACTCAGATGATGCCACGAAATTAGTACTTAGGGTAATATTTTTTTATGTAAATAAAATTTTTATTATTTATCTATCTACTAATTATTAACGATTACAGTATCCCAGAGCTTTTAACTATGCCCGCGCAACTTTTGACAAAATACGAAGAAAAGATACCAACTTCGTTTAAGGATGATTTGAGGTTGGAGGATCCATCGAGAAGGGAATCAAGGAAATCATACGCAGTTTTTGGAGACGTGAGTTGATGAAGTTCTACAAGAAACACGTCACTGACAAGGTCGAAGATGGTCATGAAATTAACAGAAATACCTGAGGCTGAGTATATGGCTGCGAGTGATCCCCTTCGAGCATACCACGCCAACTGACAGTGATTAGAGGAGATAGACACAAGATAGGCAAGTATTACACTTTCTCACCTGTAAAGACGTATCCCCGGCGACATAACAAGCTTCATCTGCGACCTTGAACGCGTGTTCAATAGCTGGCCGAGGATCCAAAGGAGGAATAGCGTATGTCGGAGAGGCCAATAAGGCAAACGCCTTACCGGAGGATGAGCGTCAAAGATTACAAAAAGGAATGCAATATACCTCGGAAAGATGTTGTAGGACTGGCTCATTGTACTCCAATCTTGCGCGAAGAAGTTCTCTCACCGTTGAGCCGGTGGGCTGGGATTGTATATGACGGATGCCATCGTCAAGCCATGCACGTATAAGGGTCTTCCGAGCCAGGTCTCCAGAGCCAAACAAGGCGCTAATGGCGGAGTCCGATAGTGGTTGAGAATGTGCCTCAAGTGGTGGCAAGTCGAGAACTGAACGAGCAAGGGCCTCTCGAGTAAAGCCGTGCGTCCTGACCAGCGAAGTAGAGAGACGAAGAAGCCTTGAAGCCCTGTAATGTGCCACGTTTAGTTGAGAATTTGTTCCATAGCTCAGAACTCCTACGCTGACATTATTCTATTCCAAAATTCGACGACAAAACAAAAAGAAAGAACGGTCGGAATTCGGATGCAACCGAACTGAATCGCCGATCAGTTTATCACCTTACGCTCTTACTCTCAAGATCTTATCCGTCTATTGACCAGGTGCTGGACATGTCTGACTGGGGTATGCACTCAAAAGATCACATGTTATAACACCCACTGACAGGCGATTAGACGATTCCGATAGTGAAACTCCAGCCGCACCCCCGGCACCTGCACAGAAGATAATACCAACAGGAAGGGCAAAATGGGAAGGAGAAGATGAGGACGATGATGACCCTGCTGTATGTCTTTCGATTTTTCTTGATTATTTCCTCACAATCATCGTTAGAGTGATTGGGAAGCCTCATCAGAGGAGGAAGAAAAACCAGTTTCTGTCACGACTGCAGCACCGCCGAAAAAGAAAGGCACGTTGAAGGCGAAGCTTGCAGAGAAGGAAGCTCAAAAGGCCGCAAAAAAAGCCGCTGGGGATGATGACGACGAATATGACTCGGATGTCGTTCTGAACCCTAGAGAGAAAGCCCAGCGTGACAAGGAAAGGGAACTCAACGCTGACCTTAATAATGCTGCTGAATTGTTCGGGGCCGCCGCTCTCGGTGGTGCGCATTCCTTTCGTCGCTATTATGTCACAGGTCTTTCATTCAATATCTCCAGGTACCTCGTCTTCTGAGCTGGATTCCCTTATCTCTTTCCAACCCCGGACCAAAGAGGATTTCCAAACTTTATCGTCGCGCATCATTGAGTTTATTATCAAACGACATCAGAACAAGCCGCTCTACGCGTCTTTTGTGGAGCATCACGTTAGGGAGTTAGCGCAACCATTAAAGGATGTCGAGGTGCGCAAGGCAGCGAGTGGTCTAACCACCCTTGCGAATGAGAAACAAAAAGACCAGAGAGATAAAGCAACTGGAAAGAAGAAGAAGGGGGCTTCGAAACCTGCGTTGGGTGTTACCAAACCTAACAACAGGTAAGAAAGATACTTGTGGCACCCAAATTTCGGCGCTGACTTCATGATTCCAGGCATGACACTGAGCTATACGACGAAGCTTTAGATGACTTTGGCACCAACGCTGATGACTTTATGTAGTAGGCAAAATGACCATTTGTCCTACAGTCGGACCTTCTTCCCGTCATGGTCAAGTTAATAGTACGGATGGATAAAGCAAGGTTTTCCTTGTGTCACAGTGTATACTATACACGCTTCTCGATTGTTTATCTGTAGTATTGTGACTCTAATCATATCTTGTTATTTGTTCCTTATCGAACCCAGCCAATACGCTATCATCTCTGGCAAGCACGTTTATGTAATTAAAATTTGTTTTTTTATGATGTGTGCGAAGTTTGATATGTATCGGGAAATGTGTCACTTTGACCTCTGGACCTGCACTTGTATGTACAGTTGACTCTTAAGCTTCTCTTCTTGGAATTCGTTCATAACTTACTGTGCTCTATCATCAAGCCTGTGCTCGTGTTCTAGAGAGCGCACCTCGGACAGTTCAGCCGACTGTGCTCTAGTCCATCCCACTCTGTATGACCTTGCTCCATGACTATTTCCACCTTCGAAATCAGCAAGCCTTTCAACGCCTGCTCGATGGAAATGTTGACCGAGGGAACTCTGGCATCGCCCTCAGCAGCAGCGGCGGGAAATCATGGACTCGACCCAGTCCGTTAGCATCAAATGTGGTCTGCGATGTAAATGCACGGGATTTCTTGGGAAGAACGGTACTTCAACTGGCATGTGGATCTCCGGATGCTGTGGAATACGTCAGAATGCTCTTGCGCCATCCTCTTATCAACGTAAATCTTGCCGACACTGAGAGTCATTGGACTCCTCTCCATAGGGCACTCTATCATGCGAACTTTCCGGCTGCGTACGTTTTTGCGAAGAATACCACTCTGTTCTTCAGCCAATGATTTTTATAGTCTGCTTCTTCTGCAGCGTTCCGATGTGGACAAATCGCTACAAGACCTTGAGGGGTACATGGCGTTCGATCTCTATAATTCCACTCTGAGCGACACCAAGCCACGCAGTGATTCATCTTCGACAGAGCTTTTCACTTGGGGAGCGAATAGGTGAAACCCGTCAGAATTCTTCTATCGTTTCTAGGACTCAAACCGCCCTCAGGAATGCTGCACTTGGATTCGCCGACGGAGGCGATAGGGCTCAACCTGATCGTGTCAATATTCAGAAGAAAGATGCTGATGTTGACGCCGAGAATCCACATCTTGTTTCACGGTTTTTCCCTATCCATACGCGCCAAATTCACATGTCGAGATTGCATACAGGTCAGTCTAGGTTCCTCATGGATCCGTGTCATGAGTAATAACATTTCAAAAAGCGGTGATCACATCTGAAAGTGGAGGTAATTTACGTCTTTGTGGATTTGGTAGTGGAGGCCGGTATGCATACAGCGCCACAATAATCCTTTTCCTGATCATTTCGTCACAGCCTCGGACCAGGTCAACATACACAGTACAGTCTCAAGCCATTCCACCATTTGACGCATACTATTGTGTCTGTCGCGCTCGGTCAGGACCATACATTGGCATTGTCTAGAAAAGGAGAAGTTTTTAGTTGGGGATTGAATCGATTTTCACAGTTGGGATACGTCATTGAAGGTTCAACTACCGGCGAGGGTTTTGGAAAAACAGACGAACCTATACAGGCTACTCCAAGGAAAATCATTGGACCTCTCAAGAAAGAAGTGGTGAAGGGTGTCGCTGCTGCAAAAACTGCTTCGGTTTGTTGGACAGATGTTGATGTCTATACATGGGGCACGAACAATGGACAACTTGGTCTGTTTCTTTCTTTTGGTACTGTCTTTTTGTGCTGAAATGTGGCTCTTTGGTAGGTTATGATAGAGCTGCTCAGCCTATTCAGATTCTTCCGCGTAAAGCAACCAAAGTCACCCAGCCTGTTATAGATATCTCGATATCAGTGGGGATTCTATTACTAGCGCCAGCTCTCCTACTATACTGATAATTGTGACCCAGGATTCTGCCATGACTTGCTTGCTCGAGACCCACGATGTTATTTGTATCTGGAACGATCGTCACATAAAGATAGTGTGCGTCTCAGAATCCTTGATATATCTTCTTCGCTTTATCTACGTTCAGTTTCCCTGGCCATTCCTTCCCATCTGAAATGCAACCGTACCGTCCTCCACAAGCCGTACAGGATGCCAAAATTGCTAAAATAACTAGTTGTGACGACGTCTTTGCTGCCTTGACATTCAGCGGAGAACTCTTTACGTTTTCAGTGGCGAATCCCTCAGAGCCCGGTGCAGCATCAGCGAAAGAAAAGTCGGGATTCAAACCACAACGTGTTTGGGCTCTCAGAAAGAAGTTTAGCTCGGTCAAGGCAGGTCGATGACCTAACGAGCCATTATAATTTCTGACTCTTTTTCGGGCTCAGGATGTCGCTCTTGGTTCTGATGGGTCTATCATTGTCTGCACCGAGTCTGGTCATGTTTTTGTTCGCACCCGTAACCTCAAAAGTGGCCAGTCAACGTCATCTGGGCGAGCCTTCAAGTTCCAAAGATTGTCAGCCCTGCAGCGAGTGATCCGCGTATGTGCAAACAGCGCTGGTTCTTTTGGTGCTCTTCGCGCCGAATATCAACTCAAGCCTATTGAGGTTACAGGAAATACTTTTGCACAGGATCTTGCCGAAATCCAACCCTATCTTCGTGTAGGGACAGTCCCGGGACGTTCACGTCGCGGTTCAGAAGTCCTCCTTCAAGCTCCACTCAATCCTCCTGCTTCACACATAGCATCACTTACACGGCACGACGATGTGGACGATTTACATATTCAGAGGGACATTCACAGGCTTCGGCACATCTTCGCTATTCTTGAGCTTCAGCATAAATCCCTCAAACAATCGGATGCTATGCTTCGCAAGTCTGAACCACATGGCGCAGATGTATTAATCCAGGCCTCTTCTGGATTTGTGTTTCCTGTTCACCGAGTTATTCTTAGTGCTCGCTCGCTCGTTTTGCGTCAGGTTTTGAGCGAAACCACTACACACTTGAAAGGATCAAAGATTTCGTTGGAGCTTTCAGGGCCTACCCCCTCTCCTCGTCTAAAATTGACCGGATGTCAACCTATCTCGATCCTCATTCTCCTCACGTTTTTCTACACCGACGAGGTTTTGGCTCCATGGGATCACAGAGTAGCCAAGTCGCTTCCACAACCATCGAAAGGGCTAAAAATTGATCTCGCGAAAGTGAAAGTCGACCTGCGAGCCTTGGCTGAATTCCTGGAACTACCCACTCTAGCGGCTACACTGGAGTCGCCGGCGAAATCTGTACCCTCTCCTTCGTTGGAAGCCGCAATGGGGCGACTGTTTGATACTTCTCAGACCGGGACCAACGCTTCGCGCTCGGTGTTGGATCCAGACGTGGTTCTGTTGTTAGCAGACAAGGAAGTTTATTGTCATTCTACCATTCTTCGGGCTCGTTCGGAGTTTTTCGCCAACTTTTTTGACGAGGAGGAATGGACGATGAAGCGGCGGGATGCTGATGGTATACTACGGGTCGACATGAGGCACCTGAATTGGCGTGTCATGGAGTTTGTCTTGAAGTTTGTGTGTTTTGGTGCTGAGGAGAAGATGTTTGATTCATTGGAGTTTGCAAATACTGTGGATGAAGTCTTGGAGTTCATGTTTGATGTTATGGCTGCTGCCGTGAGTTCCCCTTTGACTTTTGGGTGCATTTCTTTTGACAATGTTTCTTTCAGAACGAACTTTTACTGAATCGTCTGGTTCTGCTCTGTTCCACTGTGATTCTACAGCATGTCAACGTGCACAACGCATGCTTTATCCTTGCAGATGCAACTCACCTACACGCAGAACAGCTCATCGACCGTATCCAGAGTTTCATCACCGTCAATATGGAGCTCTTCTTGGAAACCGGTATGCTGGAAGATATTCCACCCTACTTGGTGAAACAACTAGCCGAGTTCGCCCGTCAAAAGCAGCTGGAGAAATTCCCGATCTCTCGATCTGACATCATCGTCAACATGGCTCTGGAAAAACACGCAGATTGGCTTGCGTTACAGGATTTCCCGGTTCCACTGGGCAAGCAGAGTCAGGGCATCTCACGCAAGGAATCTGCTTCGTTCAAATCAAATCGAGTAGGATCGATATCCACTCCGCAGCCGAGCCCGAATATTCAACCACAACGTCATGGTGGTTTGCGCCGCCTTCCCTCCAACGATGACGATATCTTTGAATTGGACGAGGCAACTCTGCCTCCGCTCGCTACGGACGACCCTCTCGCTGTCAATGCTAATACTCAGACTCCTGCGTCAGCCACTCCTACCCCGGTGTGGAAAGCAGCATCTGCTCCACGGTGCGTACACCCTGCAACGTTCAAGTCTAATTCAAACATGTCCCCTTTTAGCGTCGATATGAAAACTGTCATGGCTGAAGCTGCCAACGCCAACGCCAGCGCCAGCGCCACCATGACTGCGCCCCGGCGAAACTACGACGCCGCTCGCGGGCCCCCTTTACACTATACCTATGCGCCTAGATCTCAAAAATCCGTTGCTAACGTTAATCCACAGCCAGGATCGTCTACGCCGCGCCACCGCGCACCGACCGATCAAGTCGCTCCGCCTGCGACACCATCTAAAGATCCCACTGCTACCGCCACGCGGTTCCCACCGCCACCAACGCCACGTCGTCCTACACCCGGCCTTGGACCTGTAATCACCCCAACACGACCGTCCGGTTCGCCAGGGACAAAAACTATCCGCCGTGCCTCGTACGTTGTTATCTACATACATCCATCCGTCTGTCTACCTGTCTCCGCTAACGCCTTCGTGTAGCGGCAAAGCATGGGCATTACCCCCATCCCAAGCTCCGCCCGCGCCGGGGATGTCGTTCGTCGCGATACAGCAGCTGGAGCTGGACCAGTTGGACGGGGCGCCGGGGAGGGATAGGAGGTTGTTGAGGGATATTCAGGAGGAGGAGGCGGCGTTGAGGGCTGAGGCGGATTTTATGGCGTGGTGGACGGCGGAGGAGGAGAGGGTTAGGTTGGAGACGGAGGCGGAGGCAGAGGCGGCTGCGGGGGGGTCTAGGACGGCGAGACGGGGGAAGGGGAAGGCGGATCAAGGACCGCAGGGTGCGAGACGGAGACCACGCAAATCAAAGGGAACTAGTAGTTCAGCAGCATGATTATCATTATATATGTTACCACATTGTTAGTTAGTATAGAACGTTCTTGTGATAAGATGATGCAATGTTGCTACAGGGATGCAGTAGAGTACAATGAGGGTATATGATACACTTAGTCTGTCTGGTCGTCGGCACCTCATTGACATGTGAGAATCTTCCTGATACCCTCTTGCTGGGCTGGTGTCAACCTTGCAGGGAAGACGACATCCCACTTGACGATGAGATCACCTTTTCTCGACGCCACGCCGTCCTTCCTTATCGGCATACCCTCCCCGGGGACAGTAGTCTCCTGCCCCGGCTTAATGATCCCAGACGGCAAGGGAACCTGTAGCCTCCTCCCATCGAGCAACTCCACCGTCTTTGCAGCACGTGTCCCACTCTGAACGCCCGTGAGCGCCTCTACAAGGGGTACAGACACCCTGGCGACGAGGTCATTCCCCTCCCTCGCAAACACCTCATGCGTCTTCTCCTCAACCACAAACACCAAATCCTGACTCTCCCCTCTCGCATTCTCGTTCCCCGCCTTGGGGAAGCGTATCTTGGTCCCGCTCTTCCAGCCGGGGTGGATCTGGATCTCGAGGACCTTGTCCTCTGTCGTGCCGTCGTGACGGCGGCGCCCGACTTTGATGCGCTTCAGCGCGCCGTTGTAGAGGTCGTGGAGTGAGACTTTGAGGGGGCGCGTGACTTGGGGTGGGGGGGATGGGTGGTGGGAGTGGGGACCGGGGCGGCGGGCGTTGGGGCGGGGCATACCGCCTGGCATACCGCCGGTGTAGAAGCTCCCGTCCATATCGTCGTCTACGTCGAAAGGATTCGTGCGTGTTCCTGTACGGGGACCGCCTCCGCGCATTCCGGGCATACCGCCCAACCCACCGAGCCCGCCGAACATACCTCCGAACATCTGTCTAGAGTGGGGATTGGGTTATGGGTTATGAATGGGGAGAGGGAGTAAGACGTACTCGAATATCTTGTCGGGATCGGATGGGGAGAAGGTACTGAAACCGCCGCCTGGTCCCGTTCCGGTGGATGTGAATGTGAATTTGGGGACGCCGCCGGAGCCACCGGGGCCTGGGAAACCGCTGAAGTTGGGGAAGCCTGCGCCTGGTGCGGGGCCTCCGCCGCCTTTGAGACCTTCTTCGCCGAATTGGTCGTAGACGGTTCGTCTGTTGGCGTCCGAGAGGACCTCGAAGGCTTCGGATACCTAGATGAGAGTTGGGTGGGAGTTGAGGACACGAGCAAGGCAGACGGACCTCTTTGAATTTCTGTGTTGCCTCTTCCGAGTTCTGGTTGCGGTCAGGATGCCATTTCAAGGCCTGCGGGAATAATATAAGAGGCGGGAGTGGAGGAAAGGGGTATACTGACCATTTTCTTGTATGCCTTTTTAATTTCATCTTCTGTGGCGGACTTTGATATGCCGAGGATGGTGTAGTAGTCTTTGGGCATGGTGGTAGTGGATGAAGGAAGGAGAGTGATTGTAGTCGAGTTGTTTTATTGAATTTCTCGTACATTCTAGCAAGTGTGACGTCATCGACGATTCTAGAACATCCGAGCACGACGGTGGTGGTGGTGAGCTGGAGACATGAAGAATGGATGAAAAGGGCTCAAGGCATGAAAAGGGCTCAAGGCATGAAAAGGGCTCAAGGCATGAAAA
>JABAJX010009910.1:61123-108942 GCA_018221735.1 Termitomyces sp. K1Aa
CTCCTTCGTCGTTCTAGTTATTGGTTCTATCGTTTAGCGTTTAGCTTTCATACGTTCTTGAAAATCAACGCGTTCGAGGTAGGTCCGCGTCTTGCGTACGGCACCGTGACACTGGCAGATCATGATTACATAGTAGCAAGTGGCAAGTTTGATAACGAATTAATTGTCCGATGTAATTTCATGTAAACCTTGCTCAAGCTTTGAGTTGTTTAATCCTTACAGGCCTCACTAGCACGTTTGACGCTTCTTACATACTACATAACGATCAGGCTTCATATCCCCTTTCACACAGCAATTTCGATTCTTGGAGCCCTACCTACCTCACCCTAGGCCTGGGACTCGTATTGGTCTGTATCTCCATCGTTCCTTTTGGCTCTACTATTGAATTAATATTGCTTCAATGAACGCGGGGCTCACTCAAGGTGTCCATACGTCCTCCCGGACTCCAGATCAACGGATCTGGTCTGTGGACGTGTTCGACTGGAGTTTGAAAAGTTCCCCTTGAAATTTAGCTTAAGCTTGTTTATCCTCACCTTTTACCCTTCTAGGCTTCGTAGTATAGCTCGCGATAGCTTGGATCTGAATTCTCCTTCACACAGCTCTGAGCTATTCCGATTCTTGGAGCCCTATGTACCTACCCTGGGACTAAGTACATTCCATTCCATTCCATATGTACGACCCCAACCCAACGTCTTCTGACTTGTTCTTTCCCTCATCCGGATCTGATTTTTCCTTTTAATCCGACAGTATTCTAGAATCTAATGTCAGAATTTCTACTCCAAGGTACTACTTAGGAACCAACATCAAGATGGGTCATGGCGGGATCTAGGGATGGTGGGGGGGAGATATTGCCAGATCTCAGTGTCATGGAGCGCTCGGAGGGTTGACATATGAAAGGTGTAAGATGTGGAGTAAGTACTGGCGATAATTCTGACCGACGTTGAACCCTCCTCAAATTTCAATCACTCACCCCATTTCTCGAAGATCTCGACTGCCAGCAGCCCTCATACTGATTAATCTATCCCTACAGGTTGATTTCGAATTGCATATGTAGCAATTACTACGTTCGGGGTCACGAACCGAAAATCCTGACCGACGTCTAACGCTCCTCAACTTCTGAAGTCACAGCCCATTTCTCAAGAATTCGACTGCCAACAGCATACCAGCATACTAATTAATCTACACCTACTACAGATTGATTTCGCATCGCATTTATGTATGTAATTCAAAATGACAGCCGTCAGTGATCTTTTGCAGTTTTTTCGTCTCCTCATCAGGATTCCGAGTCTTGGAGCCCCACCTTACCCTGGGACTCGTACATTCCATAGTACGACCCAACGTCTTCTGACTTGTTAGGCTTTCCCTCATCTGGATTTTTGATTTACTTTCAATCCAATTTGTCTTCATTCCAATATCAAAATTTTCACTCCAAGGTACTGAGGAACAACATCAAGATTGTGGGGTCCAGATTTCAGGATCTAGGGCTGGTGGTAGGGGGGATATCGCCACGTCTTAGTGTCATGGAGCGGAGGGCTGACATATGAAAGATGTAAGATGTGGAGTACGCAGAGCGATATCTTCGTGGGTCACAAACCGAAAAATCCTGACCGACGTTGAACGTTGAACGTAAGTTATAAAGGCTCCCCAGCTAACCCCATTTCCCAAAAATTTTGACTGCCAACATACTAATCAATCTACCCTACAGATGGATTTCGAATTGCATCTATGTATGTAATCTAAAATGACAACCGTGAGTGATCTTTTGTAGGGGAACCTCATTTATCATAAACTATCAACAATCACCCTTTTCACACAGCTTTGTACCAATGCATCCGTATTCGGGCGCCCACATGGCATACCCATCAAGAAACGCCGCCGCCACACTGCCTTGGGGAGAGATTGTCCCTCTATGTATGAGCTCCAGTGCAGATACATAACAAATGTCACTTGTCTGCATACTGGATGTTACTTGATTGGACTTTTTCATCGTTCTCTCCCTCACTGCCCACCTTGCCCGATCAGTAAGTAACATCTTTTATCTACGACTGATCCCTCTTTCGAAGCCACTTGTAGGTCCATCGTACGTCTTTTCCCGCTTCAAATATAAGAATGGCACTTTTTAACGATTAGGGTTTCGATTGTTTTTTTCTGTGACTTGGTATCTACTAAGTACAAGTATTTCTACATGATCGGCCCGGGGACAAGTGGCAGTTGGACCTTGGCAACGTCTCACTGTTCTGTTGTTCCCATCCCTGCTGTTCCGAATTCTCCATCGCACATCACTAAAGTATCTTGATTGGATCCTGTCGCGACGCGCGATTTTTGGAACATATCGAGTCATCCTCTGTCATGGACACTAGTACTGTTCGACTCCCTTGATGCGTCGTGCCTTTTCCAGAGTATGGGTGATCTGTATACAATGTCACTGTCATTGACACTGTCCGTCCAAGTCCAGTAAGTAACATCTTTTATCTACGACTGATCCCTCTTTCGAAGCCACTTGTAGGTCCATCGTACGTCTTTTCCCGCTTCAAATATAAGAATGGCACTTTTTAACGATTAGGGTTTCGATTGTTTTTTTCTGTGACTTGGTATCTACTAAGTACAAGTATTTCTACATGATCGGCCCGGGGACAAGTGGCAGTTGGACCTTGGCAACGTCTCACTGTTCTGTTGTTCCCATCCCTGCTGTTCCGAATTCTCCATCGCACATCACTAAAGTATCTTGATTGGATCCTGTCACTGTGCTCCCTTGATTTCCGGACATCCATCCGAAGGGCACAGGTCACCGTGCCGCCCATAGCGACGCGCGATTTTTGGAACATATCGAGTCATCCTCTGTCATGGACACTAGTACTGTTCGACTCCCTTGATGCGTCGTGCCTTTTCCAGAGTATGGGTAATCTGTATACAATGTCACTGTCATTGACACTGTCCGTCCAAGTCCCTTGATTCCAGTCCTGTGCCTATGTCAGAGCGTCGCACGATAACACAACATAGCAAGGCAGCGGAAAATTCAGTGTCGTCCCACCAATACACTGGAATTATGCACGTCGCATCAAAAGCCTTCAACTGTCGGGAAATAGAACATGCATATGACGGGATATTTCATTCTTTGTCCATATGTCCTGTAATGTATCGATGTTTCGTGTTTCACCTTTCGAACATTCTAGCCTGTTTTGTTTTAATCCTTATTTCCCAGCCCCCTGCCAACTTCAGCGTAATAAGCCAGGATGATCGGTTTAATCAAGCAAGTACCGTCCATGACCTAGGATTATCAAGGGCGTCTAGAAAGGAAACTTCCAGTGTCATCACACGAGGATAGAGAGTGTACTTGGATTTAAACTTGGATTTTGATGCACTAGTTCGTACGATTCGGGCTAGGCCCTCAGATTGCCCATGTGGTAGGATCGATCTCTACGGATAGTAACGGCTCTATTCCCAGGGAAAACTTTTCCCGCAAACATGAGACATTCACGGGCTCAGCCGTCAGCGCGCAGATGTGGAGATTATGAATATAATTCTATTGCAGGGCCCGCGCCACCTAAGTATATCCATTCAATTTGCGCCGCCCGAGTTCCTGCTTTGTACATAGATATGTGTAGATTTACGCACACACTGACGTCAAGCCCATCTGTAGGTCCATTGAACAGGCACGCAGTTGGACGATCAATGGTTCCTAGTTTCCCCTGAATAATTAATCATGTTCTTTAGTCGTACGGTACATACTACTTACAGTATGTACGACATTTGAGAACATGTTTCCCCGTTCAGCAACCCCATTCCGTGGCTGTTCATGCAACGGCAACCGTGGAACAATATCTTATTATTCATGATTGAACTCGTGCCAGTGTGAAAACCACAACGAGGCGGTGTTTCCGCAGTGTGTCGTTTTATGACTCATCTGGTCATGGGTGTCACGGGCACCGGTATTTTCCTAACACTTTAAACAGGCGTACATCCGAGAGAAACGGAAAACACCCGGCGTCGTAGACTGTGGCAGCAATAACAAGATGAGTATTAGATGGCTCATTATACGACTAGTATAGTGTTATGACAACAGACCCAAAATATCGTACAGTATTAACGGGAAATTTCATAGTCCTACTTCAAGATCGCATCTTCATAGAGATGCTTGTCGGTCCACTCGGTTATCGGATGCAACGAACACCAGGTTCACGATTCGTCGACTATCAAAATGCAAAGAAGATGACTGCGATGCAATTCTATACGGATGAATGTTAACGGTGACCCAATCCCCGATGACGTTACTCACTTTACGGTGACGGTCTTGTGCCGCTCAAAGTCAACTGGTCTGGAGGACCCAGGCAACATTTTTTGAATGCCCCGAATGACATATACACCGCCAAAAGATCCTCCCTGGAGGTAAGAAGCACACGATGAATCGTGAACTCGTGAACCTAGGGCCATGCATAGATGAAACTTACTCGATTGTCGACAGGATCTGATGATGATTCTACAGCCTGCAACCACTCTACCTCCAACCCTCTTGGAGAACTTCCGCGCATCACAAGGACCAACTGCTTGATCCCTTCTCGGGTTAATGGTGTGCCGTTTACGCTCCCATCCAGGTCTTCAGCAAAGGTTGCTGAGATAGCACGTAAAGATTGCTCGTCGGTGGGAGCTTCGAATATATCTCGAATATGTCGTACAGACCATTCAGTAAGAGAGCAGAGAGGGGTATTGTATGTCAGTGCTTCCATTGTATAGTGACGAGAGAGAGGTATATGAGAGAAGAGGGAGTCAAAGCAGATAGGGGAGGGAAACACTCTAGCCCGTCTTTAAATCTTGTTCGTTCAAGGCAACTTGAATGATCACCTGAAACCTCAACTTGAATAGCATAGCGGGGAAGTTTGAAACATAGACCTGGACTGGGATGATCTGATTTGGATCTGCATTGAAGGTACCAAAGAGAATCGCGTACCTATACTCGAGTAATGATTGGACCACTGATGACATACAGGATCTTGGGATCTGAACAGATGCACATAACAACTTCGACAGGTCATTGCGGCTTCGCGGCTAGTTACGGCGAGGTCGATACAAGTATGTACTTACCTATTAAGTTGATAATGAGCTGAAAAGCCAATGCGACAGTGCATCTGGCCATGCATTGACGCATCGCAAGGGAGAAGCCAAGCAAGCCACGAGTGATCCAGGTCGTATGTATGTACTAGTACAAATGACAAAGAAGTGTTGAAATGAGAAGGATCTCGGGAAACGCAGTGATCCGGACGGTACGAAAACCGATGGAAACAACGAAATTCTTAGAGTTTGCACCGCGATCGAGGATTTGATCGGCCATGATTAGCTTCGAGTTCTCGAGTTCTTTCGTCCCATATGTCCTAAGTAGCCAGTTAACAACTAGGCAGGTATTTTGGAGAGAAACTCTGAAACATTACTCATGAGACATTTGGACAAAGCCAACATGTATGATTGAAGTGAAGAGATGTTTGCAATACCTAGCGCACGACATGTGAATTTGCGGCAGAAAGAAATATGAGACAAGCGAACCGCATACCTTATCCCGTGGAAAATGTAAATATGAAGATTCGGGGAATCTCGATTAAAATATCGGTGGCGCCGTCCGCGTTCACGTGTAGGGTCCTTAAGAGACCTTGGGAGTTCTCGATGTAAAATTGTACCTAATGCCTAGCCGGAGACATGAGTCGAAAACCTTCTAAGTTGAACCAAGCGTTTGGCTCCGTAAAGTTTGAGCACGGGGTATATTCAGGACCAGATGTACTGTCTCCAAAGGCGTGTTAACATATTCACTGTATAGTTAGTTGTTAGCATTCGAATATTGAACGCAACAAACAAGTGCACCCCAGCTGGAATTTTTGACAGATATACAACACAAAGTACTTATGCAGGATGGGAGATCATTAGATAGTATGAATCGAACCAGACTCGACCTACGGAAAAGATGACTTCGTAACATTTGACAGGTCACGATATCTCCGCATTAGCGGAGAAGATCAACCTGTTGTAACTTTCAGAGGCATGTTGATTCAAAGATGATTGAACATACATCGGGTCATTGTGAACCGGTACGGTAGCATCACCGACCATCTCAATCAATAGCACCTGTCCTGAGTTCATATCATCGAACAGAACATAGAATTTATCAAGATTCACAAAGCGAGCGCTGTGGAGTCTGGCATCAACATCATCAACCCCTGTTCAAGAAAGACAAGCTGCACGGAAGGCTTTGATGTCAAAATACTTCAACCTGTGTTACTACTAGACGGGTAGTGATAAGAACCAAACCTTGAAGCTGAGTGTTATGCAAGACGATTTTTCATCTGCATTAGAACAGATGGGCGATCAAGAAATTCCAAGGCCAAAACTCTCTCATCGGCGGAGCAGAACTGACCTGATCCTGGAAACAGTGTGAGAAGCTTCACGGTTTATCCAAGACGTAAGACCATGACTATGACGGTACGGTGGATCATACTTACTTTCAAGCTTAATGAAGCAAGATGGGGTTTGTAATAAGAATCGACCATTGTCGCAGGTCCATTGTTTGACGAATAAGGGAAGCTAGGTGAGGAATCCATGTTCAATAGAGTGCAGGTTTTTACCAGCCAATCGTCGATTCTACTTAGAGTAGAAAATAACAAGAGGATATGACCGACTGGACTCCAGGCTAAAATTGCGCAGTGGTGGCGTCCCACGAAGACCGTTGGTAACACTATCCATTGGGCAATCCCTCAATTACGACTAGGGTGTCATATTGAGTCCTATAACGTGGTCGTCTAGTAGCACGTAGCACATATGGTTAAAGCCTCCGGATCGCCTGAGAAAGTATGTATGTCATCCAGGCAACCCATCGGTTTCACTTTTCAGCGTTCGACTTCCAAAGGCATTATGACTCCTTTTCATAAAAAGTCCGTTTCTTTGCCTGTCGTTGAAGATTCCCCAAAGCGCATCCGAGTTCTATTCGGAGGGAAGTATCTGATCAATTCCAGGAGGGCCAAACTCGTGTGAGATTATTTCTCAGCTGTGATGGGACTTGTGCACAGACCCTCTACTACAGGTGGCAAAAGCAAAACTACCCTGCATATTTTTTTCCAGAGGAGGAGATGCCCAAAGAGTTCTTGAAACTCCATGATCGTAATGCAGGAGTTGAGGTTTTCGACGTAGTCGTTGGAGAACGTGGAGCGCCATCTGCCCTGACATTCTATTCATCAGAAGCAAAGGACCTTTGTGGACTCTTCACCGTTACATTTGGGGCCATGGACGGCTGGTTCGAAGAAGAAGAACAGATCTTCGTGCATTGCAAGGATCCGTATAAAGTAGTGTCAATCTCCTGACGTTGCATAGCTTAGACTTACCGAAGCCTCAGCGTGTCGACGTTCTCCAGGCATCGAGGCACATCCGAATTGAGATCGAAGGAGTCGAGGTCGCGAATACACGCAAGCCTAGACTGCTCTACGAAACTGGCCTCCGTGTACGGACCTATATCCCGAAGACTGATTGCCGCGTCGATCTCTTGGAACCTTCCGAGCTGCGAACGCAGTGTCCATACAAGGTTGATCCATGTCTAGTGACCCACTCATATCTGATATTCACTCTTCGTGGCTGGAACAGGGCGAAGCTGAGTACTACCACGTCCAGATCCCTACAAAGAAGCGGGAGGACGACGTTGTCTGGTGGTATCGCAATCCAACTCTGGAGTGCGCCGCGATCCGAGGATATGTAGCGTTTTACGATGAGAAAGTGGACGTTTGGGTTGATGGGGAAAAGCAAAAGCGTTGATTCTGTGGTATCCTCGGTACTTAGTCGTGTTGGAAACGCGTTTTTGTTGTCACACCCCGTGATCTTGTGACCTTTCCTCGCGTCGTTCTTTATTCACAACTCTTTCTAGTGCTAAGGCAATCTTTACGTTCCTTTAATGAGCTTTGGTCAGCCTGCAACACAACAGCCTGTTGGAGGCATTTTTGGTCAACCAGCTCAGCAACAGTCAACTGGCGGCCTGTTTGGCCAGACTACGCAACAACCAACTAGCTCTTTGTTCGGACAGCCCGTCGGTTAGCGCTTTGCAACTAATGAATCTTCCCCGACGCCTTACTCGTTATTTACTCGTCAGGTCAGCAATCACAGCAGCAACCAGCGGGTGGTCTTTTTGGTCAGTCTACGTCAGGTAGCTCTACAACGCAACCTGCGACTGGAGGTCTTTTCGGTCAATCTGCAAACCAACCTTCCGGTGGAGGATTATTCGGCCAGTCTACGACGCAATCGGCAAGTGGCAGCGGAGGGCTGTTTGGCCAATCTACAACACAACCTGTTACCACCGGTGGACTGTTCGGTCAACCCGCAGCACAACCTGGAGCTGGAGGGTTGTTCGGTCAATCCGCAACACAGAATACAGGTAGTGGACTTTTTGGCCAGTCAGCATCACAACCAGCGGCCAGTAGTGGAGGTTTATTCGGCCAATCAACGACTCAAAACACTGGCGGTGGACTTTTTGGCCAGTCCACGACACAACCAGCAGCCAGTGGTGGAGGCTTGTTTGGCCAATCGACAACACAACCCTCAGGTGGTGGCATTTTTGGTCAGTCTACTAATACGCAACCCTCGGGGGCTGGCCTTTTCGGTCAGTCCACAACACAGCCTGGAGGTAGCAGTCTATTTGGTCAATCAACACAACCTGCGGGAAGTGGTCTATTCGGAGGAAGCACTCTTCAAACTCAATCGACTCTTCCTGCTGGCGGATTGTTTGGCGGCAATCAGCCGCAGCAAAGGTGGTGTCTATGGATAACAGTCTTTCAGCTGTAGCGCTGATGTCTGTTCTTCTGTCCTGCCTTCCAGTCAAGCCCCCACTGGTCCATTGCTATCTAAATCGACCAAATTTAACGACTTACCTGATGACATCAAGCGCACACTAGAGAGCATTGAGTATGTACCTTTCAATTATATACCCTACAGAAATCTAATCTTTTGCCAAGTTCCTACATACAGGGCCGTCTCCAGATCAGCAAAGATCTACATCAGCGTAAATTAGGTGAAGAACCTTTGAAGGCCCAGGAGCTCCTGCAAGGAATTCGCAAAGTCAACTATATTGTTCCTTCTCCCTGACTTATTGCTTAACCTCGTCTTAGGATCTCATGAGCGTATCAGCTCAAACCCGTGACGACCATCATCTAGCGAAAGAGATGAAATCCCAAGTGGATCAAGCCGTCCAAGACACACTTGTAGCAATCCGACTTGTAGATGCATTCAAAGCCCCTCAAGGAAGTGGTACCAGCTACCTGAATAGCCATGCCAATTTCCCTTTGGAGTATGTCTCTACCCATCTGACACTCTATCTGGTACTCACGAATACAGATTCTTTACACGTGTCACAGAAAACATGAGACAGAGGCTTGTGTGGTATAAGTCTACCATTGAGGTGAGAGACTTGTCCGAATGTCTAATTTCTTTGTTCACCAACTTCCTTTTGCAGCAAATTGAAAAGAAACTTTCACTGTCTACTTCCCAATCACAAACACCTCATGGTAAAATTATGAGATACTGGAGGACCTAGCTCATCGCTGAACATTCTTTTCAGGCATTTCCGCCACCCTTCAAGCTCAGCATGCAACATTCCTTGCTCTTGCGAGTAAAACAGCAGCTCTTGACACAGAGCTTCAGAAGATCAAAGCGTTTGTGACGCAACTATGGCGTGCTAAGACCGGAAGTGTTAGAGATCCTTTCAACGAACTTGATAGGACGTCGGATAGTACAGAATTCGGGATACACAGTCTGGGCATTAAGTAGACTCTAGTCTTCATTGTCAAGTCGATATTCGTGGAGGGATATGTCACAATGCTGCCCACTCTTTTGTCCGTCACGTTCGGTCCATCAGCACTGCCCTCTGGGCTAAGTACCTTATCGCTTCTAACTCTGTTTCTTACTACACATCACGTACATAAAGGTATCCTAATGGCCTATCCGCAATACCAGCAGCCTCAACAAGATATAGTCTCTGGAGAGCAATATCGTTATGCGCTCACAAACTTTGTCAGCACTTCAAGCTTCGATCGAGCTTGAGATCACTGCTCAACACTGATCACATTCTTTCACAGAGCCTTGCTCATCAAAAAGTCGAACAACAACGGCAACAGCTCGAAGAGCAGGAACGCCAGGTTGCTCTTTTGAGAGAAAGGATTGCTGTTTTGGAGGGTGGGCCCGCTCAGCAAGGACACAGTCCGTCTGGAAACTCCGTCGACGATTTCTCAATCAGAGTATGTTACACATAACACTGTCTAGAAATATCCTGCTCACCGTGATCCCCTTCCCAGAACGCCGCTTCGCAGCTTGATAAATTGATCAATCGATGGTCGGCGGACATTGTTCAAAGACCTCCAGCGCCGCTTGAGGACCTCGCTCGCGCTGCCCTCATCGATATCGCAGGTCTGGATGCATCCCAGTTTCAAGCGAGTCCAATGCAGACGCAATCCCTTCTTCGTCACGCCATGTCAGAGACGATATCCGAGGGGATCATCAATTGTCTCATTATCACTAACTCGAGTGAAGCTAACATACAATTGACACGGATTCATGAACACATCTTCGCCCGTAAGTCTTGTGTTCATATTCGTACACCTTCTGCCTAACAAGATATCCTACAGGTGACCCAACTGTAGCTTCTGTCTGGCGACGACAAACATTCTCAGCAGCTGTCGAAACTTGCACCCCAGAAATGTCACTTAGTATCCTTTATGAACAGATGCCCGAACTCATGAAACATCTTAATGGAGCTCTACCTGCTTCTTGTGGCAGCTCGCTCCTGGAACATGCATACACGTTCTCGCGAATGCTACACGGGTCCAGGTCAACCTCTGGGGACGCGTTCTACCGCGCGTTCGTCCCAGAAATCGCGAGCGCATTATACCCTCGGCAAATTGAGCTTGTTAAGCGGTGCTTGAAAAGTGAACAAGGTGAACCCGACCGCGTTGGAGCCACGATATTTCCAGGGCTTGTGAAAGTGACAAGAGGGCCACAGGGAGAGAATCTTCAGGTTCGCTTTGCTTCGTCATCACAATAATTCAATGTGGCTCATGATTTAATGTGCAGAATGTTGTCAGAAGAGCTCAAGTGATTTGTGAATGTGCTTTGGGCCCATTGCCAGTAAACATGCAATCGGCTGAACCAGACATTCCTCAGCCACTTCAGCTGGTCCAAGGTCCGCCTCTTCAGAACGGTTATGGACCACAAGGTCTATCTCCCCAAGCTGGTCATGCAGTCCCCTTAGACCCCCTGTCTGGAGATGTCCCTCCTATTGATTACAGCATGACCCAAGGCCCTCCAAATGGATATTCAATGCCTGCTGACCCACCGTACCAAACTGGAGTGTTTTGATACTTGCTTTCACTTTTTATATCTTTGCATCTTTGCTGTCTGAGTAGTTAGGTCGATCCGTGAAATAATCTATCATTGTCCATAATCTATACGACTAGAAGTGACGCAAGTGTCGCCTGCGCTTGGACAACCTGTAACAACTTCAGCCGACAACATGGCGGATGAGAAAGTATAGCCTCACCTCTAG
Source organism: Termitomyces sp. K1Aa (assembly GCA_018221735.1). NCBI lineage: Eukaryota > Fungi > Basidiomycota > Agaricomycetes > Agaricales > Lyophyllaceae > Termitomyces > Termitomyces sp. K1Aa. Next base: position 72,678 of record JABAJX010009910.1, read on the forward strand.
TGCTTGCTCAACCTCTAATCTTCGCCGTGCGGCCTCGAGCCAATCATGTAACAGGACTTTGGCCGCACCTCCCAATTGATTAAGTTCGCGCGCAGCGCTATCAAGATCCTTTTCATTCAAGTGATACTCGGCCCTTGCAATGACACTAAGGACATCATTACCAGCAACCAATCCTTGTCTGTGGAACCTGAGACCCGAGAAGAGTTGGCTGGCAAGGTACGATAGAACACCTGCATTCTCATCAGGCACCAAAGCCACATGAGCTACCTTGGGTGCAACATCGCTAGAGAACCAGGATGCTAGATCGGCAAAAGGTTCAACACCAACATCAGGCACTTCCGACAATTCAAGAGACTCCAGAGCAGCCGTAACTACTGGGTCTTCACGGGCACTGGCAATGTGTCGTAGGACGCGGAGCTCCTCACGGAAAGGTTTGCGGACCTGAGATGATAGGGCGGAGGAATTGAGGGCGCGGACAGCGGACCAGAGAGCGTGAATACGGATATTGTCATCGAGGTAGCTGGAGTTGTCAAGGGCGACACGTTCAAGACGCTTAAGATGCGAAGCAAGCTCTTCAAGTTTGCCGAGGCGACCACCTCGCTCTTGCTCAACCCGTATTTTGATGTCCCGAATCCATCTGCGTTGAAGCTCGATACCCTGAGCAATGACTTCTTCCTTTAAGCTAAGATACGATCAGAATGATCTATACTACCGTCAACGAAAAAGAGTAACCTACCGCTCGTTGATCAGCTCGGTCTGAGTCTCCAACTCTTTACGCAGTTTCTCGTGATAAGCCTGGATGAGTCTCTGCCGTTCTTGATCAAAGAATTTCCTGAAGTCGTCCTCCTGGTTGTCCAGCTTATCCTGGGACTCCATCTCAAGTTCTAAAAGCTTCTGCGTATATTCCCGCGTTTGCTCGTCCAACTTTGACTCCAAGGCAATCCTCTCTTCCTCCTTAGCCTTCTCGATACGATCCGCAAGCGACGTGAGGTCCGTCTTTGCAGAAGCCAGGACATCCGCCACTTTTAGGGCAGCTACCGGGTTAGCATCGACGAAGGAGGCAAGGTTGTCGATGGTGCCTGCGAGTTGGGCGATGATAGGTTCATCTACACCAATTGACGAGACAGCGGGGGCGATCAAAGGAAGAGGAGCAGGTTCTGGAGTTTTGTGTGACTCCTTGGGCGGAGCAGGACGAGTAAATCCCGGTGGCGGCTCGAATCCTATGGGTAGGGGACCATCGTATACATGCTTGCCGGTCACCTCAGGAGCTGTTTCTTTCGGTGTTGATGTTGGTTCAGATGGAACAGGTGCAGAAGCCGGAGGTGGGTTAACCTGTGGTGGCTTCAACGCCTCCTCAGCTTGATGAACGAGCTCGGATAACCCTTCCACAATCTGTTGCGCCTCGTGTTTTGCGAGGGCAGCAGTTTTCCCGGTTACTTCGTCTTCTACTTTATGGATTTTCTCCCTTGTCTTCTCTACCACTTTCGCAATTGGTGATTTAGAATCGTTTGCTGGTTTTGGTGCCTCGTCTGGTTTAAACTCATCCACTGGTTTCACTACCGTTACGGTCTTTATCGACTTGACCTCAGGTTCTGTCGTCCGGGGTCTGGGGGGTTCGATGGGTTTGGGAGACTCAGAGCCAGAGATTTTTTCGGTCACGAAACGCTGCACTGCGATAGCTGCACTTTTCCCGGAGTCTAAGACCTGAGCGACAGTAAGGGTATCCCAATTGTTTGCCTCTGCAAATTCTAGCATCGACTGGCCGAGAGGAACATGGTCGGAGAAAAAGTCATAGTAAGGTTGATTGGAAAAAGCGGCGAAACTGCTTCCAATATAAAATGTTCCAGTAAGACCAGTAGTGACCCAAAATATTTTGCGCACGATACCCGATTTTTTCTTGGGTGTCGCTGACGTTGGGCCGTCTGTAGCCAAGTGCTAGATCCTCGTCAGTTTGAACAGAAAGACAGATGACAGAAGTTTGTCGGAAAGAGTGGATGATACACACCCTTCTAACCACTCTCACAGCTCCTTGCCGGGATGTAAGCGCGACACGCCTGGAGATTGGGGCGGTACGGTACATCCTGTGTACGTAGAGGTCCTGTGGCCTAAGCCTATGGACCGAGTATTCGCAGTCAAACCGGACAAGGAAGGTGTTTGGCCCGAATTTGTCCGTTCACTTCGACATGTTCACGTGCCAACTTCTCTTAAGCTTGGGCGGCGTATATTACTTTTACTATGTAAGTAGTCATGGCGCCGTGCGGCGTCCACCATCTTTAACCTTTTAGCTTTTGACGCGCTCATCAGTCCTGAATGGCTTTACGTATCGATTTTCTGGTTACTTTTATGTCCTGTCACTTGGATTCCTCACTCTGAGCGTCCGGGAAGTGCGGCCTGTTCAAGGATTTCGAAAAAAAAAACGTGTAGCGGAGGGGACTACATCCGTGGTGTGCTAAACCATAATACATTGCCGCAATATGACAATACGTCTTACTGACCACTCGTTGAATAATGGGAAGTAAGTAGATCTCCAGACAGAGTGTGTTGATCCTATCGAGTTTGTCAACGGTTTTATGTAGCGGTCTTGTTCCAGCCCGGTAATGAAATACTATCATCGTACTCAAAGCACCTATCGTTTGTTCTGTCGGGCTTTGACGATGATAACTGCTACGCATATTGCGATTGGGACCACTATCGGAGGCACCAGCAGAAAGTCAATGGCAATGTCTGATTACGGTTTGTTACGGTCCTTCTAATCTTCCTATTTCAGTGGCTTTATCGTCTCCTGGAACACTTGATCATCGCTCCATAGTACGTACACAAGCTGAGCGCATGTTTGCCCATATCATTATCCACGGACTCCTATCCCAGTCTAGGGCTGGTGAGCTTCGGTCTCCCTACCTACCGACACCGTACAGGTTCTCAAACTTCTCTTATTCTGATTCAGCGGATACATAGAAGGCTTCTCATCGAACATTAACGATCCTTTAGTAACGCCCCTCAATGTACGTCTGGTTGTTTTATTCGGCATTTCCTAAAACACTCATTCCTTTCGATAACAACGCACGTCAGTCTACCTCAACCTCCATCTACAGATACCATACCTCTTCCCCCTGAAGGACGGAACAATGCCCAACCTACCCCATGACCAATAAATAGAGGCTCGGTATGGAACAAAATTGTGGCTCACTCCATGTGTCCTTCCTCTGACCTCGATTCATTGATGACCTGCAGCTCATTTTCCAGAAGCCTTTCACCATGCTCTTACCCATTTCCCTCGATGTCTCTCGAAGAGAACCAAGCCCGTCTAGTCATAAACAAGAAGGCAACCTCGTATGCAACTCTTGCTGTCTCCAACGATCCTGATCTCTCCGTGGATCCCATTTCTAACTTTTGGGCCATAAACGGATCAGTCAAGTTAGTTCTGAGCGATACTCAAGCGATCCACAGCGTAGTCGTATCGGTACGTGAAAACGGCGTTCCGTCCTTCTCGGTTGAAGCATATTTCTCAGATTTTGGGTCAAATCGTTACAAGAGCCAACGCTACGAAACACACTACGTTCCTTGACAGATCACAAACACTTTGGTCAAGAGAGCAGGATATAAAATATCCTTCCAGTCTGAAAAATTCTCCGATCGACCCCAATTGCAGGCAGAAGCTTAGCGGCGATCATTACTGGCCATTTAACATCTCCTTGCCAAAAGAAGTTCTACTTCCCACTCGACGAAAATATGAATCCGAAATCGTTCGCCTTCCGGAAAGCTTCAACGAGCGCAACGTTAGAGTTAGCATACAATATTCGATCCATCTTCGGCTTACACGAGGCAAATTCAAAGCAGATGACAAGTACATACGGCTTTTCTTAACTGTTATACCTACTTACGGTGTCTAGACTGCGGATTGATCTGGCTTATCCACCTGTGGCACGGCCACAGTTCCCCTTTCACAGGCAAAGCCTTTACGACACGATTTCCCTTTTGAGAGGGCCACACGAAGATCCGGAAGCATGGTATACATACAAGGGTGCGGTGGCGGGCAGATTCAACCGTCATCACCTCATCGATGTCAAATATGCAGTGAGCCAGATCTTGTTCATCAATCTTGTATATTACTCTAACTTTACTACCCGTCGGATCAAGTTGTCAGTGGCAAAACCTGTAAGTTTTCAGACCTTTGAGTTGTCAGAATCATAATCATGTTGCGATTTTGTGGGCATTCCCAGTTACAGTATGCACGCGGCTCGGTCATACCATTTTCGCTGTCGATCGAGACGACTACTGAAGATGCTCTTGATGTACTTTCATCTCCAGAGTCACCTGTGTTGCGATTAAGGCGTTGCGTAAAGTTCAATGACCTCTCGACTCGATTCCAGCCCACAGACAAAAAAGAAGCGATAGAATACTCAAATCTAGCAATTTGGTGGCCATCTTTGGGGTCTCGAAGCTCGAACCTCAGGCGATTGTCGGGTGAACTGCAATTGCCTTGCAACATGAAGCCAACAACGACCATCGCACATTTTCGTATCGAGGTTGTCAATTAAATTACGTCTCTCACGGAACGGCGTGCTAACAAAATATGCTCTAGTATTCCATCGTCCTTTTCCCGTTTGACGCCGTCTCTTTCAAGTGGGCGTCGGGGAGCCCCTTGGGCATCATAGACGTCGAGATAGCATGATGTAGAACATTCGCCAGAAATTAACAGACAGTGTGATGTAGAAAACATCCATAAACGATTACCGGACCATCAGAAGGATACAGAATTGAATACTATAGATTCAGAGTGCTGAGCAGAAGTTAGAAGAGGACAAAAATGCCCGTCTCCACTCAAGCCAGATGAATCGACACGTACGCCGAGATGTCTGATATCACTCCACTGAGCTTCTCTGCCACTCTGGCACTGATAGCACAGTCCAAGAAGCGAATGGTCCAATTGTCTCTGGAACGACGCTATTGTATAGACGGATCACGTGTTGATACAAGCGCTCATGGATCCAAAACGTAGCATGGCCTTGTTCTCGATTTGTGCATCAGTTTGGACGCCCACAATTGTCCTGCTGTTTGTTCCTAAATTTAGAGACTACCTTGTTGGTCTCTCCTGCTATATAGCGACCGCCCTGGCTGTCATGGCAGTTTGGCCTTCCCTCCCTCATGGACGTTGCGTCCCCACCGAGCTACAGGAGATACTCTACTTCCAGACATGGTCCGGCACCACGTTCTGAAGACGAGCTTCCCCCCTATACTCGACGTAATACTCTGGCCCAACCTATTGTCCGACACGAGCCCACAGAACACGTTTATCTCTTGACTGAGAAAAACCGGCCTTTTGTTACTCTTAAATTATACAGCAGCGCCAAATCTTCTGCCTCTCTTCCGACTTTCTTCGAGAAGGAGAACATCAGCGGCATCCTGGAGATTAATGCCGAGAAGGGCGATTCCATAGCGTCTATCACTGCGACTGTGTGTTGGATTTTTTTTTAAAAAAATTCGTTCATACCTCATTGCATTCTTTAGATAACCGGTCGTATTATTACCGGCGCACATGCTGATGACAGTTTCAAATTCCTCAGCCAACCTCTGCCGATATGGTCCAAGTCTTCCAATGTTCCCAGAGCGCCCTCCCCGAGTGAAGCTGCCTCAAAAAGCAAGTTGCTTGGGCGTTGTGAATGGCCCCTGTCTATTCCGATTCCCAGAACAGTGACTATTCCAAACGAATCAGGATCTCCGCAAACTTATGCCCTTCCTGAAACCTTCTTGGAGCGTCATACAGCTGCAAGCATTCAATATGACTTCACGATACATATTTCAAGAGGGATGCTTCGATCGGACAGTCAGTAAGTTCAACTATGTGTTGATGTTTAAACAATGTCCCAATCTCTGATGTTTTTTATAGGATCAAGACGGCATTTGGTTATGTTCCTACCACCCGTCCGGGGCAAGCATCTTTGCTAAGACAGCTCGCTTACCAGCAAAGCACTTCTCTTGTTGGACCGACTGACGATCCTGAAGGATGGAAGACTCTCAGAGTAGTTTCGGCCCGAGCGTTAATGTTCCGCTCCCGTCAGGTGGAAGTTCAATGCCATGTACGTTTCCATTCCTCCCTTGTCACTGTCTTGTTAACGTGATAACATTGCTTGATAGCTGTCACTTGCCAAACCTTTATCGTATACTCGAGGGACTGCTATTCCTTGTTTCTTGACTCTTCAAGGCGCCGACGAGGACATCCTTAATTTGTTTGCCGCCCCTTCCGCCCCCGTCCTGACACTTCAACGCCGGATCAGGTTCTTTAGCAATACTCTTTCTCCAGTTGAGGAATCTCGTGGTCCATGGAAAGAAACCGTTGAAGACATAGATTCTGCAACCTGGTGGCCATCGGCAGAGAGACCAGGGAGACGCGCTAAACCCGGTGTTCGTCATTTGGAAGGCGAAATCAAACTCGGAAAGGACCTTCGACCAACAAGTTCAATAGGTCACTTTTCCATAACTGTAAGTTACTTTAACTTCCTGCCTTATTGTCTTCCTAATGCTACAATCTAGTACCATGTCGTCCTACGACCGTTTGATGTCCAGCACAGCTCCTCGGAAGCCCGTTCTCTCCTTTCTGAGCCAGTTGAGATCGCTACTATGCATGCCCGAGGCCCTCGAGTACAAGCATACTCTCCTCCCGCATACCCTGCACCTTCACGACCTGACGAATATTACAACGCTCCCAACTTTAGTGGGTTGGGCTCCATACATGGTGTCTAGCTGCTTTCCTCCTTTGCTTTGGTTGACATGCTAGTCATGGTCGACACCTATTCTTCCTGTAGCGCTTTCATCTTGCTATCATCTTGGAGTATCCGGCATGCCATTTGAATTGATCGCTTCCACACCTTACACCTATATAATCATAATTACACCCTTGCAATATCTCCCAACAACAGACTATCATCTCCACGCGCATTCACTTTGCAAATGTCCTTCACAAGTACATAACAAAGAAAATGATAGGTGTGCACTGGCATCACATGCTACAAATGCAGATTGACTTGATCACGGATACTTTGAGTGTCATGTGTATGATAGCTCTGAATCTCACAGCTTCATTACTTTGATGACGGAAACACACCTCCCAGATCAATCTACGACTGAACCCCCGCCGGAGTACTATGCAGGCTTTAAGCATGCATACCATCTAGAGAACAGGGGAGTGAAGTGGCTGCAGTTATTTGTCGAAACCCAGAGGAAATCGCCTTCGCCAATCTTCCGTGAAGGCCAACCAATAACAGGAAGCGTCGAGATTGATCTGGACAAGGCAGAAACTGTGAAAAGTATAACTATCCAGGTAGACTCGATTAATTCAAATCTTAAACCGTTGATGAATGATGAACATGAAATACAGGTCCAAGCGGGTACGACGTCGGTGGGACAGGAAGAGATAAGATTCTTAGAAATTACCGAGTCTCTTTGGACACCATCAAAGACATCTGGGAAACTCAACGGTCGACACTCGTGGCCCTTTAGAATTTTACTCCCTGGCACGGTCCACGTATCCTCGGCGAAAGGAAATAAAGAATACAAGCTTCCGCCGAATTTCACTGAGAAAGCAAGCACTGCGTACATTGACTATCGGCTGGTTGTCACTGTCAAACGTGGTGCCTTGAGAGTAAATCAAACGTACGTACCCCTCGTAAAACTATACATCCAGAACTACGCATGAGTAATAACAATGCTTTGTCGCAAGGTTAACCGCAAATTTCGCATATCTTCCGCATGTAGTCCCAGGTCCCTTATCAGAGCTTAGGCAATTAGCTTATAGCGAACGTCTACCGCTTGCTGGACCAGAGCTAGACCCTGAAGGGTGGAAACTTCTATCACCTGTGGTATTGAAAGGCACATTGTTCGACGTCCAGAAGGTGGAGGTGGAATGCACGGTTAGTCCTTTGTCTCCTCATTTACGTTACGAGAATCTCAATTTCCGGTTTAGCTAGGAATAGCCAAACCAGTCAGTTTTCTCGTCTTCACTTGGGTTACGTATGGGTTACTCACCTTTCGGGCAAGCAAGCTCTGCTATGCGCCTGGCTCACCCTTACCACTCCATCTTACGCTGACGAGCGACAACACGCAGGCGTTGGACGTCTTATCTGTACCGGATGCGATACGATTATGCTTGATCAGATCTTTGGGCATCGGTTCTGATGCACACGAGAGTGCAATCGCGGGTCGATCTAGTAATCTTTTCGCCTCATATATTGGTCAGGCTGTCTTCTGGGCATCTGGAGCACAGGGTGAGAACAAACGCGAATTGGAAGGTGAACTTGAGGTGCCCAGTAATTTAAAGCCGAGCTTTGTCTTTCCACGGTTCACAGTCAGAGTGAGCGTCAGTGATATCATAACCCTTCACCAGCAATTGATCAAGATAATCAGTATCGCCTTGAACTCCTTCCATTCTCAGCAGTTGGATTTCGTGTATCTGATCTCGAGAACAACAAGACTTTGTTACTTGAACAAGTCACTATCGCCACGCAACAAACACCAGGTATTATTCCATGGTCAAATATCCCTCCTGGATACAAACCACCAGAAGTGGTGGACTACAACAGCACAGTAGGATTCCTTGAAAATGGAAATCAGCGATTCTGGCATCACGGAGCTGGCTTCGTATGATTCTTAGCGTACCTTTCTGTTACTATGTATCCATATCATCCATGGTCATGAAAAGCAAAGTTTCAAACGTATCATCCCCCTTCATCAAGTCATTTCCCATAGCACCCCTTCCACTAAGAAGATCTGAATCATCTAGGGGAATAGTCCATGAAAACGATCCAGGTCGCCGGTGCCCAACAAAGATAAAAACTAGGTCATCCGAAGACGCCCCAAAGCGTTGCCAATGAGTGCCTGAAGAAGAAACGTCCTTGACAAGGACAGGTTCAAAAGTGAACCATAACCCAAATACAGACCAGAAAGGTGTTTCCTTTGAAAGACTGCGGAGCTTGTAAGAAATAACAACATTTACGACTCCATCTGTTGTTGGACAAAATGGGGGTGATGTGACCTGAAGAAGGGTGCGCAACAGGGGAGCGAGAAGCTCTGGAAAGTATATCTAATTTTTACATAGATAGGAGGAGGAGCCATACATGAGGAACTTACGAGATCGCTACAGACAACGTGAGTTAGTGGGATCAAGCCTTGCGGAGATATTAGCAGTTCAGATGAGATAGCTTCGCCATGTGTCTCGTTTCCCCAGGCTAGAGGCCGGACATGCACAGAAGAATCAGTCGACCTTGTCGATGCTCGGATATTTGACTCAAGTAATGGGCAGACCTTTAGCAAAAAATAAAATGAAATCGGTCATAATAGAAAAAGTCAACGCACATCCGGCAGATCAGTTGCAATCAATATATCTTGTTCATTCAAAATTTCTGCGATGCGTGAGCTTGTCATTCCGGCTCCCGAACCAAGTTCGAGGATGGCCAAGTTCGGACTTGGTAAAGAGGAAGATCCGACAAAGGGTGGTTCAAATTTCACATTGGTAGGTGGATCGACATATCTACTGAGAAAATACGCAGCCTCCCTGCAATTTTGCGATGAATAAACCTCAAGGTTGATAATTATTCTCACCAGATTCGACCAGCGATACCATATTTTTCAATAGCCTCGCGCTGTGCGACGTCCCCAAACACGGAGTGCTTGGATACGTCAAGTTCATGATCTGGTGACGATGGAAAAATATCCAGATTTTCTGGAAAGTTCACGTTTGAATACATTGGTAAGTATGGGTCGTTGACTGGTGGAGGCAAATCGCATTGAATCGGATCCGTTTCCGTCGCCGCAACGCGACAATCACATGATTTCAACTCCAAGGTAGGCCCCCGGTTCCGGCCCTAGGTATCGCCGAACCCCTGTTCACCCCGGGACTCCGAGGTCAGCTTGTATTTATCTTCTGCTCCAGCTGTTGCCTGTTCGTTGCAATGGCAGTCCAATCAAAGCCCGTTCAGAAGCTGACACCGTTTGGAGCTGCCTTGGCTGGGGCTTTAGGAGGATGCTTTAGTACAGCGTAAGCAGACCCATTTTCTCGTTATCCGGCTAGTTTTGACGATTCATAGTGTTGTATACCCTCTAGACGTGTACGTCTCTCAATTTCCCATTTCAACTATCATCTCATTACGTTCATAGCGCGAAAACGCGGATACAAGCACTGCCATCAAAGGGAAAAGGAAAGGATAACCTCTCGATGCTGGCCGTCTTGCTACGAATATACAAATCAGAAGGCATCTCTGGGCTCTATCGAGGGTTCGGTGCAACTATGATTAATACCTTTTCAATGCGTATGTTTCTTTTCTACTTCATATTTAGACAACCAGCTCAAGCCTTGACAAACAGAATACGCGTATTTCTTCTTCTATTCTTTCGTTCGCAACCATTACATCGGTCGATTGACTCGAAAACTTCCACGCGGGTCAAAACTTCCGCCATTATCTACGGCTGCAGAACTTCTGATTGGTGCAATTGCTGGAGCTCTCGCACAAATCTTTACCATTCCAGTGTCCGTGATTGCGACCCGGCAGCAGGTTGGTAGATCTGACGGTAATACTCGACATGACGATTCGTTCTTTGCCGTCGCTCGCGAAATCATTGCTGAGGAGGGTGTAACTGGGCTCTGGCTAGGAATTAAGCCAGGTTTGGTGCTTACCGTGAATCCTGCTATTACCTATGGGGTTTTTGAACGGGTGAAAAGTCTGGTTCTTCTCGCCCAAGCAAAGGCAGGTTCAGGGATCAAGTTGTCACCCTTGCTTTCGTTCGCTATCGGAGCAATCAGTAAAACACTGGCGACAGTTGTGGGTATCATTCAGCCTTTCTTAATCTACGATAACTGAGCCCCCTATCAAGGTGACATATCCATACATCATGGCCAAAGTACGGATCCAGGCACGCAGCGCGGATGCCGAGGACGGACAAGATGTGAAGCCTCATGAGCCTCATCACTCGGCACACACAAAACATGTTGGGGCGATACGGATTCTTACACGTGTATTGAAGAAGGAAGGCTTCGCGGGTTGGTACCAGGTCAGTGATAGCAGCTACATACTTGAAATGTTCACATTGAGTAATCGTCAATCCCAGGGTATGCAAGCCCAAATCACGAAGGCGGTACTCTCACAAGCCTTACTCTTCATGTCGAAAGAACAGTTCGAGCATTGGGCATTGGAAATCATGATCATGGCTGCGCGTATCTCATCACATTGATTTAGAGGAGAGCTGTATACTATCTATGATTTCTGTAATTCTATTTCTAGAAACATGGACGAGTACTATGACCTAGGTTTAGAGGTACGCTCAGGGCCGCCTTCAGCCTCCATAAGTTGTGGCGCGAAATCCCAATTTAGTAACTCGGTAGTATAGCGTGAAGTTATGCTGGCTTGGACATGCATCTTCAGTAGCCGTTTTGAAAGGGTTCAAATTGACATATAATGCATTGAATCAAGTGCTTAGCCTGTGTACATCATATGCATCGAGTACTGTTAAGTTCTGATATGAATTAACACGTGACCTCGAATCATGAGTCTCTGCTCAGTGTACACTTGTCACTCAGACAACGGCGCGGAGAAAACATCGTCAGTAGGCTAGCTTGACATCGTCCAATGTCTAATCCACCAACGACACCGCGTGCAAAAACAGCTTCATTCGCTCCAACGACACCCGCTACTACTCGTGTATCAGCTTCACAAGTCATACAATCGTCACCACACTACGCGACAACAAGGAGACACTCACTCTATGGTGTCGAAGATCGAGTAGTCATAGATCCAGGATCTCGAATATGGAAGGTCGGCTTTAGTGGCGAAGGTCGGCCTCGAGATGTGTTTCTTGCCAATAAGAAAACGGGTGGATCACTGTGGAATCTTCAAAGAGCCACCGACTTGGCAGAGCGTGCCGAGGCAGAAAAATTACTGGAAGTTAGTCTGCAAACATGTCTCAGATCTGTATTTCACGAGTGAGCCAAGTTTTGTTCTAGAAAATACAGAATTGAGTGACACCTACCCAAGTTCACTTCTCACAGATCCTAAAGCACGGAAGGTCATCCTGGTGGAACATCCTTTGCTACCGCTCTACATCAAAGATATAATCGCACGGCTATTGTTTGAGAACCATGTAAGTCCTGGTGATTGACAAGTTCTTTAGCTAATCCACTTTGAAAACACCCAGGTGCCCTCCGTTTCTTTCGCGTCAAGTCATCTTCTGTCCTTATTTGCTGTGGGACGAATAACAGGACTCGTCCTAGATTGTGGTCACTTAGAATCTGCCACATTACCTGTGTGTTACAAGCAATGGAGACAATGTTCACACTGACAAGATATAGATATTTGCGGCGCGGCCATTATACCCCCAACTACGAACCACACCATTAGCTGGCGCTCGCTTTACATCTCATATACGGGCTCTGCTTCTTCTTTTTGGCACGTATCTTCCACCACCATCATCGCTGAGTGCAGCTATGAACGTTCCCGCCGCTAATCGAACGACTCGCGTGCCCCAAGAGGTTCTTTCCGACTCCGTCATTGAGGAAATCAAGACACGGTGTTGTTTTGTCGGTGATGTCCTTGGACCACCGACAGACGTCTGGGAACAGACATCTGCAGAAGATGAAGGCTCAGAAATTGAGGTCCCTTCAAGCGCCCCTACTCATTCTGAATCCGACTTCTCTCACAATACAGGTCACGAGTCGATGTCCGAGTTCTCTGTGGTTTCATCTGTGGCTCGTGTTGCTTCTTCCGATGCTCCCCGTGGAGAAGGACATCTTCAGGCTCTTGCAACAATGTATACCCGCTATTCTACAGCAACTGACCTTCACATGCAAGTGGTACCCCCTCCTTCACAACAAGTAGGAACTGGTAGAGGGACCCTGATAATACCAGGTTGGGTCAGGGAGCGTGCTGCCGAGGTTCTGTTTGAAGGTGGTGATGTTGACGAAGCTAGTGTTGCGGAAGTGGTTTTGGATTCATTGTTGAAGGTAAAATAAACCTTTTTCTAGAAAACATATTCCTAATTACCTTTCAGGTCCCTGTAGACCTCCGAAAAGCACTTGCTTCTTCTATCTTGGTCAGTGGCGGCACAGCCATGCTGCCTGGATTTATTCCTCGTCTCCATGTAGAAATCATACGTGCCCTTTCTCCCCCATCTGCATCTTCTCGACAGCAACCAAGACGCAATAGGCATCCCCCACCGCAATATGACCGATACGCCTCCCTACGACCCCTGATACCCTACTTTGCAATTTTGAATAATCCTTCTCCCCCGACACCAATGTCAGACAGAGCCAAAGCCCACGCAGGCAAAGCTCCAGCCTTTTCTCCGGCAACATTGGCTTGGGTAGGAGGATCACTGGCGGGGTAAGCGTCGTCTGAATGAGAATTGTTATCGATTTACTGATAACCTCATCTCTAGATCTTTGAAAACAGGCGGCGCAGAAGTGTCGCGTGAAAGATGGGACGAGGTAAACACTAAGCATGATCCTGATGAGAGCATGGACGTCTCGGCGGATTTTGAAGATCGAAGTGCAAGCAATATTCTACCTGATTGGACACGAACTCCCTTGCCTAGCGGGGCACCTGCCGCTAACGTTTCTTGGACAATTGCTGAAGTTGGGGCTTGACATATTGACAATTCTATTCTGCGTGAGGATTTTTTTAAAACTATAAAACTGGGTAGTAACCAGTATTCAATAATGATAATTGAAAAGTAAGGGCAATAAATGTGATCGGAAGTACTAGTGTCTATAATGCCAACGAAGAAATGCAGTGAATGTCAATAAGAAGAAATGCCACAATCAAAGAGAGTATCAATCGTCCGTGATGAGTAATGAGAGTTTGTATCCTTCAATACATGCAGCGACATTCTCCCAGTCGCCAGCTGATGTAACAGGGTAAGGAACGTGGTCTTCAGTGTTAAAAGACGACGACCGCGAAGGACTGTCAGGGGTGGAAGTGTCCTTGATAACAGGCTGGAGGAATGTGACCTTATACGAATCTGAAAGGGCGATACCCTCCTGACCAACAAATTTATTGAACAGGCGTTGGCGTAGATCCTTATAAGAGATCTCATCTGGAACGCGAAGGAGGACAAGAGAATCGTTGAACTTGGCTTTAATGGTAAGTTGGTCGGGAATGGGTGTCATTGATTTTGAAGAGAAGGTCCCAGACTTGCCATGTGAAACTGGGGCACGAAGGCGGACGGGAGGTGTCAACTCCTCATCGTTTAAGAAGTCCTCAAGAACTGGAGTAACTGGGCATAGGTCCGTTGGGTCTACGAGTACCTCGGGGAATTCGATATGTGGGATGTCAAAGCAGGGTATAGGGAAAGAATCTGTAGTTCGGTATCTTAGACATTGGATATCTCACGATGAGAGGGTTGAACTTACCAGTCGTCAAGAACATGTCAAGGATGTCATCCGAGTCATCTGGGTCCGAGAATTCATGGTCAAATCCAGAGATAGATATAGGACCAGATACGACACGAGACTTGCGCCGGAGATTATGGCGAGGGGAAATTTGCCGCTCCCGAGGAAGGACGCCATCGACTGTAGCATCAGTCATAAAGGTCGCCACACTTTCACGGTGAGAGAGTCTTTCACTGAGCCCTGATGATGTTGGTGATACCAAGTATTCGAGGCCTTCGAAAAGGCCATCAATCGTCGCGTCAGTCGTGAAAGTAGCCATGCTGCTTGTCGATTCGCGGCGAGATTGACGCTCGGTCGGCGTAGGGGACGCCGGCAACGTCAAGTGATCAAGACCTTCCAGGATGCACGAGGTAGAGTCAATAGTTTGCCAAGATTTGCGAACAGAGTTGTCGTCGATTGAAGACGGCACATCAGGCAAGGAGAGGAATATTCTTCCTCGTCTGTCTGGATCGCCTGATGAGCTCTTCCTTCGCTTTTCACTGACTGTAGGCGGGTGGAGAGAAGTGTCAGTCTTGTCGCACGCTTCCCGGTTCTCTGGCAGGGAGGCAAAAGCTGATGATAGGCGCTCGTAGGCATGCTGCACGTTGCGCTGGGGGTCATGATCGAACGTCATGTTGTCCGCGATGATGGGAATGGTAGTATTGGCTTCGACAGGGCTGTCCAGACTACTGTCGGAAAGCGTAGAAGGCGATGAGATTGATGAACTAGTTGAGCAGGCACGCCTGCGTCCGTGTGGTGGTGGTGATGGAGAGCCTTCGCTAGAGCTGGTCCTTCCTTTACGATAACTCGATGGCTGTAGAGATTGGCAGGTAGAAGTGGACTGCGAAGAGGCGATAGGTTGAGAGTAGTCCTCGTGAAGATTTTGGAGGGTCGATGAGGAAGAGAAATACATTGAGAAGACGCTGCTTGTCACCGAGGTACGTGAAACTGAGTTCTGGGCACGTTGTTTCCGCTGTTTCTCGAAAATCTCGTGGTCACGGCGCCAATATCCAAAGAAATCTCTGACTAGGTGATCATTTCTGAGCTCGTCAATCAATGCAGGCACGTCTTCTTTCCACAGAGCTTCGACGAAAGCTTTGAGCTCTCTAGCGCGTTGGTCTATCGTGGCCTGGCTAGCTCGGAAGATGGTGGCTTTCTTGGTGAAAGCAGGTACGTATTCATGGACGTCTGGAGCAACAGATTTCGGATCTGGGCCAGGCGGGAGCGAATCCCAAGAGGAAGCAGCGTCTTGCTTATAGAAACCGTTGCGTTTAACTCCTTTGCCCCGTTCGAGTCTTATGCGTTTGGAACGTGCCATACGACGATACTCCGTTTCGATCTTTTCTTGGAAAATAAGGCAATCCTCCCATTTTCTCCATATGTCATACTCGGCGGAGCTAGAAGACGCTGTAAACGCAGCTGAGGACCGGTCGCCCGGAAGGAGTGGACTGATTCGCATTCCGAAATTGTGGCTGCTGCCTACGAAGAAGGTCATACTCAACCGATGAATGATATATTTAGCTCTTACTGTATTTGATAGGAGAGAGCATTTCGATGGAAAATTTGGGTGGCGCAGCGCGATAAACAGCTCGTTTGTAACCCTGGAAGGTTCAGTGTGAGAGAGGAATACACGAACAGAAATTGTTGTCCAACCTCTGTTGCTACAGGCCCATCGAAGGCAGCGTGGCCCTGCAAATGTGTCAGCAGAGTCAGATGAAGTATTGCATAGGACTTACGCCTGGGTGATAAGCCATGGCTCAAAGCGCTGCCAAAATAAATGGTACTGTCTCAAGAAGATGTGAGGACACGGTGGATGGGAGAAGAGCGCAGCTGGACATTTTTTGTGAAATGCTCTTATTGTCTTGAGCAATTGGAGGGATCGTGATGGATCGTGATCTCGTTATTGTCTTCAAGTTAGCCGAGTTCGATCCGACGTGACCCTGGAACTCCCTGAAAGAGCGACCAAGGCCATATGGCTGTTCCTTCGTTTCCAGGGCTTATTGTATATACAAAGCAATCCGCACCTCCTTACACGCTATCTAGCCCGAGCTCCCCACTCAACACCCTCGGCCTCGGCAACCTCCCTCAAGACACAATGTGCTCGGCCAGGGCCCAACTGTCGGCCAAAAGTTGTTCCGAGTGTGCCGTGGCAAATTCGGCTAGACACACTATATGTAGAACGTACAGTATATATTGTCATTTAACGCAAAACCTGCGAGCATCATCATGACACTTACCTTGACACAAGTTGGGCCTCAACTCAATTTTAACTTATAGATGAAGCTGAAGCTGAAGAGCCGATCAGCCCATGCGTATCACGAGTGGTAGAATTCTCTCTTGTCTTCCCCCTTGTGATCACTGTCCGTGGACTTCTTCCAACATGCTTTCAGCTGGCTTTCTGCGCACCTTCAACTCCTTAGGGGCGAATCATCACACACTATCACTGACCCAAAAATTGTATCCGACGTGCCGTCTCAGTCTACACGAGTGACTGGCCCGGCACGGGTCATTCGAACCTCTTATCTTAGTATCTATACCTGACAAACTGGGTTTATCGTGCATGGTTCTATTCACGACGTCTGCGTGCGCCATTTCTATCGGTATATAAGTGGAAGTAAGGTACTTATACTTTGTGCCTACAAAGTTGCCTCTCAGACTTTTCCGTCAATGGCCACAGAAGTTGACAACCTTCACACTGAAAGGAGTGTGCCAGTTCTAAACGAGAAATTCATCGACACCAAGCATAGCGACGTGGAATCCGCCGAATTTGAAGAAGCCGAATCAGAGTTCAATGTTCTTGAAAATGAGCGCGACATCGCCACCCATGTGATCAGCGTCGCAGACGATCCATCACTCAATCCATGGACAATCCGAGCATTCGTCATTGGTATTGGCTTATCTGCTTTCGGTGGTGTTCTAGGTAAGTGTGTGTGAAGCCTCCTACCTAACGTGTTTGATATTCTACTGTATAGCCGAGATATACTACTTCAAGCCTGTAGGTGATGGTTTTTGAAGGCTTGATTGTTTCGCTCAGACTATGTTCAGCAAACAGTCTTGGTCTCCACTATGTTCCTCGCCGTCATATCTTATGCTATGGGAATGACGGCCTCCGCGGTGATCCCCAGTCATGGTATTTTTCGTTATCTTAACCCGGTAAGGTTTACTGTCCTTAACTTTAAACAATTCGGCACTTATGGTCTCCGCGGCGTAGCACCCTTTCAACAAAAAAGAAAATGCTTTTATCGTAATCATGTCGAGTGCGGCAGCGACATCCGCTCTTGGGACGGAAGTGTTGGCTGTTCAGCGTCTCTTTTATAACATCACACCCAACCCTGCAGCCAGTATTTTGTCAGTTCATATTTTTTTTATCTGATTTTCCAGACTTACATTTTGCTAGCCTGCTATTTTCGAGTCAATTGCTAGGTGGGTCTTACGAATTAGGGTGTATAGCTTGGCGAATTCAAAATTCACAGGATATGGCATCGGTGGCTTATTCAGATGTAAGTTGCTTGTCCATCCAACTCCCCGTGACGTTGAATCCTCGACAGCCGTTCTACTTTATCCCTCTAAGATGTTATATCCGGGTGTCCTTCCTCTGGTATCAATGCTCGATATGTTATTCGAGGATGCAGCCGCTGTGAGGAAGAAGCTGCGTGTCTTTTGGATTGTCTTCGGAGTGTACGTACTCAATATCACAGTTTGGTCTTCATCAACCTACAGCAATTCTCAGTATCTTCATCTGGGAGCTTTTCCCAGAGTGGATGTTCCCACTCCTTACAGGATTCTCGGTATTCTGCTTGGCGGACCAGCGTTCCCAAGACTTTACGCGCATTTTTGGAGGTTCCAATGGCAACGAAGGTCTTGGTTTTTTGTCCATCTGCTTTGATTGGCAATATATTTCTGGAGGCATGTCGAAAGAATTCATACTAGTTGGGTGCACATGACACCTTCCTGACAGGTTACAATCC
The DNA here is from genome assembly GCA_018221735.1 of Termitomyces sp. K1Aa. NCBI lineage: Eukaryota > Fungi > Basidiomycota > Agaricomycetes > Agaricales > Lyophyllaceae > Termitomyces > Termitomyces sp. K1Aa. The sequence goes on from JABAJX010009910.1 coordinate 91,056, forward strand.
TATGGCCATTCCTTTGAAAGTTCAATTTTCTAACTTCATTGGCTATATTCTGTGCATGTGAGGGCCCTCGAAGTTTGCATTTTCTTACACTTCAATTATCACAGGGTCGTCTTTGTGGCTGTGTTCTATAAGAATATCTGGCAATCCAGAAGCCTTCCATTCGTATGTATATATTCATGACTTCCCCCATCCCTTGACTGTACAGCTTTTTTTCGCAGCTTTCTCAGGAACTCTTCTATCCAAATGGAACTGTTTATGACCAACTCCGTATCCTCAACGACAAGTTCGAAGTGGATCCAGTATTGCTTCAGAAAGAGGGTCTGGTGTGACGAATTCTCTTGTCTATCCCGTGCATGCACCCTGAATTATTTGTAGCCATTTTACGCAGGTAGCTGGGTTGTCCAACTCCTGACGACGAATCTTGGTATGGCTGCGACGTTTACGCACCTTCTTCTCTGGAACCGCCAAGATTTGCGCGGCGCATGGACCTGGATGGCGCCATCTGAGCTCAAACGCATGTGGGACAATTTTGACATTCGGTTCTGGAGGGACGAAGGCAGGAGAGACCAAGCAGACTTCGTTAATGAAGATATTGATCCTCACTATCGTGAGATGCTCAAGGTAATGTTCGTCTCATATCTTCTATCCTTTCTTTGCTCACTCTTCACTCTCCACAGTATCCTGATTCGCCCAATTCATGGTATCTGCTGTGCCTTGCGGCATCTATCATCATAGCGCTTGTCATCATCTACAAAACAGATTCCACACTCCCTTGGTATAATTCTAGTCACTGTACCTTTTATGTGCGTTGAAGCGATTCTAGGTGGGGATTTATCATCGCGGGGCTTTTGGCCATCTTGTCTATACTCTTCTTCGGAGCATTGTTTGCTATCACTGGCTTACAGTTTATCATCCAGCCGTTCGTGCAGGTATGGGCCATTCTGCACGGTATACCGAGTTGGCTCAACTCTATCCTGCCAGATGATTGGAGGCTTCATTCATCCGGGCAAGCCCATGGCCAATATGTATTTTGTGCTTTTTAGTTACAGTAGGGTCATTCTCGGTTGACCTTAATTCTCATTGACCTGGATTGGGGCAGATTCTGTTAATCAGGCGCAATTATTGTTACGAGACCTGAAGATTGCTCAGTGTATGTGTTAGAAATTTCTATGGGCCATTTACGATCTCATGGATTTATGATCCAGACACTAAACTCGCTCCTCGAGCAGCATTCACAGCTCAGATTATCGGAACCCTTTTTGGGGCTGTTCTAAACTATGGTGCGTCGATTCTATAGTTTGATGGCTTCGTCTCATGTAGTGACACCCACCAGTCCTGATGAACTCCATTATCGACAATCAGCGTGACATCTTACTATCCGTCGAAGGAACGAACATCTGGTCTGGTCAGCAACCTCAACAGTATAATTCTCAGGCCGTTGCCTGGGGTGGTTTAAGGTGGAATACTCTTCTTTCAAGTCGTTGTCAATCGTTCGAATGTCCTGACTTTGTCACTCTTTTCAGTCACGAGCTTTTCGCTGTCGGACAACGTTACCAATTTGTTGCTTGGGCCTATGTCATCGGACTATTTGTGCCCGTGCCCTTCTGGCTTGCCTATCGATACTTCCCGAAACTCAGGACTGACTACTTGTACACGCCAATTATCTGGTGATGCACATCTTACTCAACACCGGGCTAGTTCTGACCTTTACACTAGTTATTACATCGGGTGGCTTTGCGTTGGAATCAATTCATCAATATTCTCGTATTTCTCGATTGCTTGGTTTTCACAATGGTGGTTGAGGACCCGTTACCCCAAGTGGTTCGTGAAATACAACTATATCGTTGCAGCTGCTCTGGATGGCGGCACACAGGCAAGTGCATTCCATGCTCGCCAAGTATCCGTCTGATTGATAAATGATGCATTTTAGGTAATGGTCTTTTTATTGTCGTTTGCCGTCCAGGGCGCCTCAGGCGATTCGCATTTATTCCCCCAGTGGTAAGTCAAAATTAGTTTAAGCTTTTTGCCAACACGCCATCAATTCCTTTCGTCAGGTGGGGCGCCAATCAGAATGGTAACAAAGTGTCCTATGCTGGTTTGATCTGTCTCTCTAACAATCATTTTAGGAAACTACGACAGATGCGCCGTGATTGACACATGATGAGAATTCCACGAGGATCTACTTGTTTGCTATATTAAGTAGTATACGTAGTAAGTGACATGAGTATCCAATGTTTTCACTCTTACGACTGGCGACCCACCGAAGGCATGGAGACCACATGTAACAAATTAAGAACGTGTTGAACGCGTCTGCTACTAGTCAGCGCTGAGCACGCGTTGTCCACGTGACAGTCAGTATATGAACAAACTTCAACAAGTTTGAGAAGGAACTTGTTTTTGTTTCTGCATTCGTTCACGCTACCTTCCACGGCCACATTTTACGTTCTAGAGCACTCCCGCCTATATCTTTATCTATTCTACGATGCAGGCGCCGCCTAAAGCATCACAACGCTCCAACACATCAGTGCGTACTGGGATCTCGTAATTGAAATGGATGACCTCATTGATTTCTTACATTTAGAAATCGCGGTGCGATTCAGACTGGGAAGATGTCGAAGACATTGAAAATCAACCTAGGCCGCTCAGTTCGGACTCAGGTTCAGTGCGCATCGGGATATCCTCCCCTCAGAGGCGAAGATTTATACACAGGACTACCTACGTAGCCTCCCCAGCGCGGAAACAGTATTCCACACCATCGACGCCTTCGAAATCGCGCAAGACTTTCCGAAAATCTCTAGCGCGTGAAGAAGTCTTTGATGGCGCTGTTCAAGGCGCTTCGTTCACCTTTAGATACTTTTTCGATATCTTCCTTACAGCAGTACGACTTCTACGCCGCCCCCTCGGGCTGCTCCTTTGTCTCTGGCTACTTGCTCTTGTCATCGGACGAGTCTCTCACACCCTTCGTGGTGCATTTGCCCCTCTGTGTCTCTTGCCGGGGCTCTATGGTTCCAGGTTTTGCGAAGCTTCACCTCCACCTCTAGCTCCCGGAGTCTCTGGGCCACCCCTTTGGGCTGACTACCCCAAGCTCGTTGACGCACAAAGCGCGACTTTCGAGCATCTGTTAGATGATTCCGTTGGCGGGTCAGGATTGTCTTTGGAAATCAAGAAAGCAGAAATGGCGACTTCAGATCTAGTGACGCTCGTCCGGGTTAGTAATCTGAAGGCACGGGATACCCTGAGCGACCAATTGAGCGAGTTCGTTGATGACGCGAAGAGAACTGGGCGTGATCTGCAGAGATTGAGTTCCAAAATTGGTGGTGCCGTAGACAAGTAAGTACCATTCAACAGCATATATAAGCAAGATGCCTGACTCCTGTGTAGCATCATGGCCGTCAACGATTATGCTTTGCATCAAATAGAATCAGCCCACTCGAAACCGCCTACTATCGTGTCTATGTACGGTCTCATTCCTTGGTCGGCTCAAAAGCCCACATACGATGTTGTCACTCGCACATTCAGCGAGGCCATGAGTGTCCTATCTACTTCTTTAGAGCGTCTTATCCTGGAGGCTGAAGCTAACCTTGCCAACTTGGAGAGGTTAGAAGAGCGTCTTTCGACATTGCATGAAATGGTCTCTCGCGAAGACCTTGCACTTTCTGGCGCCAAGTCCGAACTGCTAGCGGAACTCTGGACTAAACTTGGCGGCAACAGGAAACAACTACGAAATTTCGATAGCCATCTTTTCTTGTTGAAGAACTTGAGCTCTTACAGGAAGAAGGCACTAGCCCATGTCGTTGCTGCCCTTCAAACCCTGCATGGTATGAGCAGTGATATGGAAGATATACGGGAACGTGTCGCGGCGCCCCATCTCGTAGGCTCGGAGATTCCTATTGAAGTGCACATGAAGAGCATCAAGACTGGACTGGAACGTCTGAAGGAGGGCAGGGTTCGGGCAAAGAAATTGGAAGAGGACACTATCCGGCGCGTACTTGGTTTGCCGGGTTGAGCGTATACATATTTTGTATCCATTGGTTGTAATTGTCTACATATATCGTACATGTACATACATACATACTATTGACTAGTCACAAACGACAATCTTTATAACATGCTCCTTCATCTTATCTAACAGTAGTCGCGGAAAACCTATCGGACGGTGTATGTAGACGACGGTACCTTTTCGTGGCAATATAGGCACTAGCCTCCACAAAGATAATGTGGGGCTTAACCGAATCTCGTCAGAGTATTCCGTACTGGTAATCGAGATACAGTCCACGTTCCTCGCTAGACACAAGTCCAGGTGTCACAAGAACATCGGCATCTAGAGAATAGATGTCTCGAAACATCGAGCATGGAGTGCCGTTACTTTCGGATGCCCTACAACATCAAAGGATGTGGATAAGCAGTAAAAATGGAAACTTACATGAGTAAGTCAGTGTAAGTACTATAGAGGCTTCTATTTGGAGGGCGAAGTGGGATGGAGTATTTCGTCTAGAAGTTCAGCGACTTTTTGGCGGGCCTCGTCTTTTTCTTCTTGAACAACCTTGAGTTCGGCGTCGCGCCGATGGGCTAATTGAGCCTCGTCTGAGAGTAGAAGAAGCAATTTCATGGAGTGGGTAATCGATAGCAACGAGTTGGCAGCGCGGACCTGATTACACGTTGCAATGAGATACCATGCCGTCAAAAACGATACGCACCATCGACTCTGCACGAGACTGTGCCTGGAACGACTCCTGGGCGATACGAAACTTATCCTTTTCCCCGATCTTCACAAATCAGACTGGATAAGAGGGTGTCCAAAAGAGTAAACTCACAGAAGCGAGGCTAACAAGGTCGACCATCCCGTCAACAAGAGTCTCGACTTCCATATCGACGCGTTTATTCCATTCCTCTTCGATACTATCAAGGTACTCGGCCGAGTTCTGATCTATAGAAGCTTGAGCATTTCTACGGGAGAGTTTTGCAGTTGGGAGGGCTGAGGGACGTGAGACGTCGGTTTGTGGAATGTCCGCCATGAGATTGAAGGGAAAGTTAAATAATCGCAGACTCGGAATGTTGCGCGTTCCGGTCCGGTCGACCGGCGCTTTTCTGGCAGTGAAATCGCACTTGGAAGAATGCCTGAAAGGACGATGGCCATAGTGACACTGACATACCAACGTAGTTTTAATGTTGTTAAGTTCCCGACTCACTGAGTGGCACCGCGGCACTGTCTCTTGAATGTCGTACACAATTGCGCCACGGCATATGAATTTTGTATTCAGATCATGTCCTCCGTTCAACGAACTGTCAAGAAAAATTGAATAATCTCATTCTAATAGGTATTTTCTACTTCATGGAAATTACTATGGATTCGCTGAAGAAATAATGGTACAAGGTTGACTTTGGTAGCAAACGACTAATATAGGCCCGGGATCAACTTGTAGGGCACCGTGTGTTTATACTCACTCCAAGATTCGCCATACTAACGAAATCATTCAATTCGTAGGCCCATGGATAAGGAGAGACGACTCACTCGTCCTTGACAATACTTGTCTAAGACCGGTATAGCGCGCGTCACGAAATCACGGGTGAAGAAAGCTGTGATTAATCCACCCCAGATCCAACCACCCGCTGCAAGTGCATATCCTCCTCGCATGAGGATATGACCAGTGTAGTTGATATGCCTCGCCAACGAGAACAACCCGCCAGAGTAGTTCTTCCCCTTGTTCTTCGGATCTTTCTTGAACCGTTTCCTTTGTATTTCAGAAACAAGTTCGAGAAGGAGTCCAGTCACGTAGGCCGTGGTTCCAACGACAAGTGGAATGGATGGGAATCCGGGCTCGTCTAGATCTTGAGCTCCGTCGATAGCAGCAGATGTGTATTTGTTGATGAAGAGGATGGAGTTCAAGCTGTTGAAAATGAAGTTGAATGTGCCGATGGGGAGAGCGCTTTTGACGAGCATTTCTTGTTCTGCCACCGTGGTGAGCCAGAATATCTGCTTGAGACTGCAGCTAGCGGACATGAGGAAAAGGATGAGGCGATATGGAGAGAGACCAATGCAGGGTTCAACGGATGTGCCGAGGGGAAGAAGCTCGCCGCCAAGACGATTGATGAGCGACGACCCCAGGTTTCGGGATAGGATAGCGTGTTGGACGAGGGGTTCAGCGAGTCGTAGGCCAACAAACACTGTCGACCCCACCGGCGATGGCTGTTTGATTCTGGAGAGGTAATCGTGGCCAAGGTCTTTATCGAGTGATGACATTTCGTGTAGAGGGAATGAGTGGAAGCCTTGCAGACTTTTAAGACTTGTCTAACACGAGTGATGTCACATTCAATTGATTCTCCGTGCCGATCCATTGACGCGTTCGACCGGCTGGCACGAGTGACCCTGAGAGCCCAGACTGATGCATGATATGTATGTAGCTGTTCATGGTCATAGTACGCGTAATCATATACATATCCCAGTTCCAACGTTTGAAATCATCCAAGGATGAATCCGGTAAATAGTTGCCAACTTGCCGGTCGATACTGCCAATGTCGCAGATTCAGAGGAAAGCCAGGATTACGAAAAATTCGAAAGGATTTGTGACAATCGGGGCTCTTGCAGTGACATCTCTTGGTCCTTAGGTCAGTGCAATTGCTGTAACACAACAGCTTGCTATCTTGAATGCGATGTTAACAAATGAACAAGACCGCTCTTTGAAATTTGCTTCCGAAGATCCACGTGAAACTTGCGTGACTCAATTACCGAATTTAAGACCCACCCCTATTTAACCGACGCGTCTTTGTCCTTCTCCTTCAAACGATTTTTGCCCTTCGACTACCACCAATCCAGCCCTAACAGAGATTTTCACTATGAGCGATAAAGGATACTCGTATACTGGCAGCGGTACCAACAGCCAGGTGAGATTTCTGCGCCGGGAAAAGTGATTTTTGTCATTGCCTGCCTCTTCGATCGTGATATGAAAGGGAAATCACTACTGTAGCCGTACGGACAACAGTACTGGCAACAGCGGCTACCACTACTCTAACACGTAAGTCGCCAACTGCTACGGTATATTCCAGTTTTAAGAATGATTCCTTTTAAGAAATGGTAGTTACTACTACCAGAACACGCACGGCTCAACATATTACAACAGTGGAAGTGGATATTCCAAGTACACTTCCCCTGGAGGCCAGTCCTACTCTTCCAGCTCTTCCAACTCCAAGAAATAGTGGTATGTTGTGTTTATATGCATGTGAGGTATCACTGATGGGTGCCACAGGATTGAGTTGGTCATGTTGGCCACTCTTGGAGTTTTGCAAGTCAGTAGCATAAAGAAATCAGTAGTACTTGTATCGTAAGACAGTTTGTAGTGAATGTTTTCAGGTTTAGATGAAATTTTCGTGAGAAGTTATATGATGAAATGTAACCAGTTATTTAAAGCGACGGCGTTCAGCTGACCCTGCGCCACTGCGCGCGCCGTCGGTTGTTTTGGTGCCTTGATGGTGTGTACGTAGATCCCCAACGATCACAAAATTCGTATCATCTCTGGCCTCTGGGACTACAGTCGATTTTGGTTAACAGACAACGATGACCGAATGTCTGGATTTTGCGATATTTGGGAGGTATGTTTACGAGTCTAAGCCTTACCTTTCCTGTATCGAATTGTAACAGCGAGTCGAAAATAAACAGTCTGACATCATACACTGCAGGGAATTGATTGAACTTTCAGAATTCCAAGACTCGAAAGTACTATTATCCCGGGAGTAAGGTATAAAATCACGTCTCCAAGATGAACACCATCGTCACAAAAGTTGTTGATACTCGATAAGATCTTCCTTACAATCGCGAAATGACGTTTACTTATTCAGATTATCCAAGTGGACATGACGTTTACGCACGGATCTGACAAGTGCCAAAGAATCTAGATGGGACTATGGTAAGTAACTCGTGGTTTTCCAAAAACATACCTACCGCCGGACATTCACGCGGTACCTTCCTTGAGACTGCCATTTCAAGCGACATCATACTCTTAAACGCCCGCTATCAGCTACTCTCTCACAACATCTATTCATTTCCAGTACTGTGGATCAGGATATCCCTCCTCCAGCTCCTTCCAGTGCCTCGTGGTCTCCCTCATAGCGCCCAAGGATGTCTTCTTTCCGGGTTTTCCGGACAGCTCTGTGATGATTTTGATAGTGATTGATTCAGATGGATCATCTATCTATCGGCTATCGTACATACGGTTGTATTGAGCCATGCTTCTGGATTGACCATCCCCTATATTGCGTGTATCTGGAACAGGGTTATGTATCTGATCTAGTATTTAACCTAAGGGACATGGTCGATGTGTCTATTACATAGATTACTTAACTGAAGAGAATCACGTATGTAAGTACTTAGATGTCACCTATCTGTATCGCATCGTAGGTGATCGTGTCGATAGAGAGGCATCCTGAGAGGCTTGAGGTGGAGGGGCAGAGAAAACAGCGATCTAATAATGCATGCAGGTTCGATTTTGAACTCCGCCTTACCAAGATCCAACCCAGCTCGCGTCAGGGCGGTCAGTTGGCATTTTCATCCATCTTCAACTTTTTCTTCTCGACACCCGTCCTCGCTGTTGCCCACAGCGTCGAGCCCTGCAGCGCCGCGACATCCCCTCGCCCTCTGTGCGATCTTTATTTCATATATAACTGACTGCAGCCTGTTCATGTGTTCTCCTTTCAGCCCAAGATCCGCCCTCATCGGGAGATACGCAGATTGAAAAGCATCTGGTGATCACAAATCTGAGCTTTTGGAGACATGGCGAGCCATCTCTCTGCCCAGCACAGCAGGTATCCTCACTCCAGCCCACAAAACGAGGATGCCCTCCGCCTTCCCTCTATCAAGGACTTGGGCTTTCGTTATCCCTCTCGCCGTGCCCCGGAGCACCAGGATCCTTCTTCTCACGCTTCTCCGACCACAATTGCCCCCTCCGACACCCAGGAGAACAATTCCGCAAGATGGGCCCGGTCTTCTCAGAGTACTCCCCATGTTCAACACCATCTGCAGCAGCAGCTCACTCCTCCTCTGTCTGCTGGTCACGAACCGAAAAACGACTATTCTTCCAAGCCTGATGGCACTTTCTTGACACCTGGGATTCCATTGTCGGCACAGGCGACACCTGTTCCCGGCTCTGTAACAATTGGCCCTGGTACTCGCGGCGACGACCCAGATCAGTCGAAACGACGCCGACATTCTCTTAACATGAGTACTTCTCGTGATCAACGCAGCAGCCATGTAAGTCACTTGTAAGGTCATGATCTTGGTCAAGTGCTGACGAATTGCCGAATACTATGTTCTAGACCGCCTATCCCCCTCATTATGCTCCCTATCCGCCTTCTCAGTCGCCGCAACAGGCTTACCAGATGCAGACGCCTATGTCACATCCTGGCCCTCCTGTCCAGCAGCCTATCGATCACGTCGCTGCCCAGCAACAAGTTGCCCCACCCCCTCACCCTGGATATCCGACCTATCAGCCCCAATACCATCATCCTCCTCCTACTCGTATTCAGCTTCATTCTGCTCCGCAGCAGCAACAGGCCCCGCCTCCAGGGAATCCCTATCCTCCCGCACCAGCCCCGCCTCCTCATGGCTCATGGGAGCAGCACCCCGCACAACCACCGCATCAACACCAGCCGCCGCCGCCGCCTCAGCTACAACAACCTCCCACGCATCTTCCGCCGCCTCAGCATGCTCCACAGATTCAACAACCCCCTCATTCCATGCCTCAGCATCCCCAACCACCACAGCCGCCCCCGCATTCTTTGCCTCCTCAGCATCATCACATGCACCCTCAACACCCTCCACAACCACATCATTCGCAGCAGCCTATCGCCCCTCCTTCTTTGGGCCATCATGCTCCACCTCAACCCCAACCCCATCAAGCACCACCACAAATGCAACAACCCCAGATACCCTACGCTAGGACTACCGCTATTGTACCGATTGATACTCGTAGTCAATACCCTGTCGCCGATGAGAGGATGCCGCTTTCTGCTCGGGACAGTACAATGCACGAGGTTTGTCAATCGCCTCCCTTTCCACATAGCTCCACCTGATTCTGTTTTAGATCATGAGACTCTGTCAAATCTTGTTCGACTTTGCTAGCCGATATGGTTCGTCCAAATATCATATTCAAGCCAAATCTGGGGTACTGATACGTGTCTTTATCAGCCCAGATCCAGCAAAGTATGCCAGATGTTAGCCCCTCACCGACCGAGATACAAGAAATGTCCCACCGTGCTGCAGAAGTCGTGCGACTCTTGGAAGAGTATCGCCGTTTCAATCTTCCGGAATCTGAGCGCGTCAAAATGGATAGTACGGTGGCAATGACACCGCCTGATGATCCTAGGCCTCGGAAACGACTATGGCAAGAGGAAGAGGATGAAAATTCTGTTCTGGTTGATTCTACCACGTTCGCCGAGGTGATTTCTTAGCATCTTGCGTCAATTGAACTGTCACTCAAACTACACTTAGCAACAGTATCCCACTCCGGTCGAAAATAAGCTGCAGACAACTGCCGAGCAGGACATGGAAATCATCCGTACCAAGCGAGCTACCAGCACTGCTGGGGCCTCGGGATCTAGCGGGCAGCCGAAAAGCAAGTACCGAAAAAGAAGTGTGAGTAAACCCTTCAGGGCCCTAAGATTTTCGGCTGACCCTAGAATGGTCGGCTCAGCGGGCGACCCCTCCAGGGAAATGTCATTCTTGTAATATCCGAGAGACACCAGAGTGGCGACGCGGGCCCGACGGAGCCAGGACGCTGTGCAACGCTTGTGGACTCCGTGAGTTCTTTCCAAATTGAATCCTTTTTCTGAACATGTCTGATTGGTCGTTATCACCAGACTATGCAAAGCTACAGCGTAAAAGAGAAAAGCAAGCGGGGCAGAATGGTGAGGTACCACCACGCATTGACATGGAGACTCTCCGTGCATCCGCACGTGCGGCGGAGATTGACAAAGCCAATCCACGAACCAAGAACGCGCGTTCACAGCAGTCGAATGAGTCGACATCGCCAATGGAGCCTGGTAAACCACTGCCGCAGCAACATCATCAAGGTTCCTTCCAGCTTGTTCCAATGGTTGTCACTCAGGACCCTGTGCCGGCGGAACCGTCCCGCGCTCCACCACAGCATCAGCAACAGCCACCGCCCACCATGGGCGGTGCACCCACTCCACCCTGGCAGGCATCTGTCCAGCCTTCTTCAACTATTCGTGCATATGCTCCTGATCAGCTTCAGCAGTCCTTCATGAGAACATCCCATCAAGCAACCAATCATACCCCAGCGCGCTAATATTTAGGATATCTTCTTGTTGCTGACAGCCTCTTACTTACCCTGTTGGTATAAACCCTATTTCGCTCTACCATATGTCTATTCACTTCTTTTACCCACCAAGTTTGTTACTTATGTTTTGCCTGTATAACGGCGCTACCTCTCCCTTGCCAAACTCATGAAGCTTCCTGCGGCAATGGCGGTCCTTTAACTCTTTGCAACATAACAGCACTTTGTTCTTCGTTTCGCGTACTGCAATTCAAACTAATACTTCTTCGCATACAATCTTTTCGACTCATCGCCTATATAAATATACGATCCTTTTTTTGGTCCCATTACGACTTTGCGAAGCACAATGTACGTGGGTTGATCAAGGTTGATTTGCTGGAATTCCTCGTACATCATTGTTCATGGTTTCTCCGTATGCGTGCAGAGGTCCGGCAGATACAATGTAGATTACATACATGCCCAGATTGATAGTCTGCGTTTTACCCAGGCCCCAAAGATCTGCTTCGTAGAGGGACCGGTGATTTAGGCTTGTAGGAAGGAAGGGCCCTAGCAGAAGATCATCAAATTACTAGCCACAAGGCATTCGAATCATCCAGGATCTTCCAATCGAATAATTGTATGTATTAGTGCTCATCGAGCGAATCTGTGCCATCGCAAAACTGTGAAGACCTCTGAAGACCTAGAGCTCATTTCGAATTTAAGCACAATCTGAGATTGCCGGTTTCAAGACGTACGGGGAGACGATCTAGTGTCGCGGTTGCGTTTGTTTTCCGATGGGCACCGTATTGTCGGGGTAGCATTAGCGCTAGCGCTCATTATACATAAACGTACAGTGAAGCAACGAGAAAGGGACGGGATCTTCGAAAGCTGTGTGCCACATCTCGACGCCGCCCCCAAACGAGATCAAGAAATGGGAAATCAGATCGATTATCGTATGTTGTTACATAACGATCGATCTGTATCTCCGATTTGTCACCGATCCATAAAACTCTGGATAGTTTCTGCAATTTGGTATATACTTTTACAACAGTCGGTATGTGATACAACAAGCATAGTCAACAGTTCATACAAAGGGGCGGGCAATGGTTAATCATTGTACCCACGTTTCTTGGACACTCCACCAATATTCTGCTCCACCTTGATACCTTGTTGCTCCCAGATTACCAGCTGACGGTCCTTGGCCTGCTTTCCGGTCTTACGTTCATAGTCGGCGACCGAGAGAGGTCTTTCACCATGGGGAGTTGCACGAAGAGCATGGCGAGTTGCCGGCCAGAAGTCAAAGATGGCAGAGTGCGTTACGATCTACCCAATGTGTGTCAGCCATGCCAATAATATAGCTGTAAACCCACCCTATTGTCCCAGAAAGCAATAGAGTTCGGCTCCCATTTGAAACGGACATGGAAGTCTGGGTTCCCGCCAATCTGTTGGAAAAGGAAGTTAAGGATGGCGTCTGATTCAGCCTTGGGCACTCCAATGATGCGGCGTGTGAATCCTGACGAAACGAAGGACATGATGAGAACAAACCGTAGATATGATAACTGCCAGATGGAGTGCTCACCTGGGTTTACATAGACACTCTTCCAACCGGTGGCCGGGTGGACACGCACGACGGGATGAATGGTCTCGATTTCTTCCCTTCGGACATGAACTCCTGCAGCGCGAGCACCCTCTGCCTGCGCAACAGCACTGTGAAGAGCAGTCAAGCTCTCGAGGTAAGTTTGGAAACCAGGGCTCAGAGAGGAGTATAGTGCGTATCTGGATTACGGTTAGTAGGTAATGGATGATCAGAACTGATTGGTATGATAGTTACCCCGAGCTCCACAATGTGTCCCCACCTGCTTCCGGGCCAGTGATGACTTTGAGAGAGGTCGTGCTCGGTGGTTGAATCTCAAACGATACCTAAAACGGTGTCCTGGTTTAGTATGCACGCAAGCGCATTGGAAAGACCCACATCAGTGTGCCACAGCTCTTGTTTAGAGAATGCAGCAGGATCCGGGCGACGAGATGCATCATTGTAAACGACTGAAGATCAGGTAAGTATTTGTAACTACATTGAGAAAATATAATGTCGCACCATGGACTTCTTCAAGGCCATTCCTGGGAATGGGGGTTGTTGGATGCTTGTGAAGTGGACCAAAGTGGCGTGCAAGATCGAGTTGTTGGTGGATATTGAGTTCCTGATCGCGGAAAACTTTTCATGGGATGTCGACCATACATCTCACGAAATAACGAGAACAACTTACACACAACACCTCGTTCAGCAACAAGAAGAGCTCTAATACAGTGTTCAATGAAAGCTTGAGTAAGAGGCTGAGCAAGCTAACAGTTCATCCTTTTGGGCCTCAGAAAGCTGCCTGAGGTCGATACCCAAGATTTCCGTGCCGATTGCAGGGGTCAAATGTTTAATCTTCTGGGCAGCACTAAACAAGTTTCGTTTCGAGGGGTCCGCAAGCAGCCCCCGTTCTGTGACTTGAACTTCCTTCAGAGGAGCCCAGTCGACTTTTGGGAAGGTAGGCTAATCGTATCATGTCAAAGGGAGCAAAAGGGGGGGAAAATATCGTAACACTTGCTTTAAAATCTGAAAACTTGTAGTTGTCGTCGCCGTCATCTCCAATAGATGGAGAGTAAAAGGGATTAATGATCTGATCTTTCTGCCGAACCTTGGTGTCAGCTACGGTAGATGCGGTATTTTCGTTGACTGCGACTGGTGCCATTGAATTGGATGAGTCAAGAGTTGCCCCATGACCATGCTTTTATACTTCTATGGACGAGAACATGATCCTGAGATTAGACGTCTTGACGCGACTACATTGAGTTATTGCGTGATTCCTGGATATGCTCTCCCACAGTTTACTTGTACTGGAGTGATTCAGGAGGCCAGAACTTTCTCTAGCTCGTCCCCTGTGTATTGGACATGGGGTGGAAATCCATCTCTAGTGACGCCATATGGATAGCGCAGCCCAGTAGGTGAGGTGAGGCCTGAGGTCCCTGAGTGCATTATACACTTCTCAAGCAAAACATTGAGCGGTCCAACGAGATTCTCGGTAAAGCGATGAAAACGTCACGGTACAAGAAAGTTAAAAAATAGAATCGGCCCGCAAGAACTATTTTGGTAAATTTCTCGCGACGCCACGAGTAAGGAGAGCATGTAGAGGGAATTTCGGTTTTGTATTCAGCCAGCAAGCTTAAGTACTCGTGTTCATCTGACTCATTGAGACTGAGGAGGACAGTAGACGACTTGGTGGGACGAATTGAGGAAAGGCAACCTCATTATACCCACCGGAAGGATTCTTACGATCAGCCCAAAATGGGCACTTCTTTCCAGGACACAGGGTCCTCTGAACTTTCCCTTCTCGACCATATCTCATCCAACATGGTCAATGCCGACTTACGGCATTCGAACCTCCGTGACAAGGCGCTCGGCAGAGAGGACTTTGATCCTCATTCATATATCGCTCCGAGTTATGGTTCAGGTTATCCTTTGAATGCCCCCACAAGATCATCGTTCTCGACTTCCAGTTCTGTGGTGCCAGTCGCCATAGACAGGCGATATGCTGAGAACACTCTACCTCAAAATGACAGACTCCCTGTAAGTTCTTACCTGACACCTGATTTGTTTTTTGTTCGGTCGACTTGAACTTTCTCATCGCTTTGTATGTAACTCCTGAAATTGATTTCTCAGAACAAAGGAACACTTTCGGCCACATATATCACCGAACAGGCCGGAGAGGACACGAAACATTTATCAAACACGAGCCTCGACGCAGTCAATACAATCTTGTCCAAAGGCGCCCTCGAGGATCTCTTGCGGGCGATAAAAGCCATGGACCTACCACAACTGTCAGGGTCGATTCAACCCCAAGCTTCCTCCAGACCACTGCGAGACGCTCTCCTGCCGATGATTATGAAAAATGTACAGCGTCGTCCCGACTTCAACAATCAACTCGTGACAAAGGTCGAGGTTGGGTTGCGTGAAGCCTTGACCGATCAGTTCTGTGATTCTCTGTCCCAGAGATTAGAAGTTGTCAAGCGAGAGATACAGGCAACACGTGGATCAAAGGAGGATGTGCATGCCACTGCTGCCGTATCTACCATAAACCCTCTTCTGAACACAGCTACCGTTGCGTCTACAGGCGATTCAAATACAGCTACTTCGGCTACACTAGGTTCAGCCAGTGAACCTCCCAAAGCGCCTCGAGCGATGCGATTGGAAAACACTGGCAGACTGACGAACCAGGGATCGATGGAGTCCTCGGCATCTCTGCCTAGAAGTGGAAGTAAATATATCCTGCCTGATGACTCTAAGAAACTCGGCCATTGCCCCAGTGAAGAAGAGAGCGCCCCCTCAGCTCACGAATCTCTTGAACGTGGGTCTCGTTGGGACCGCCCAATGCAGAAGCATAAATCGAATGGAATACCTATTCCACTAGATCCTTTGTTTTTTACAGCGTCATCTACAGGTATCCAAATCAAAAGGGAATCTCCCAACCTTTCAAAGGCAGAGAGCTTTCTGTCCTCTCGTTCACGCCGGTCAAGATCACCGCGCCGTCGTTCTCGCTCGGTCGGACCTCGTCACTCCCCCTATCAGCCTTCTCAATGTGACATTAGCCATCGTCGTCCCTCGTATCATGAGATGTCTAGTAATCGTCGCCTTTCACGTTCTCCGCGACCTCGTTCTCCGCGACCTCGTTCTCCGCGACCTCGTTCTCCACGACCTCGTTCTCGTGACCGTCGTCCCTCCCTTTCTAACTCTCGAATACGCAGTGCGCGTTCTCCACCACCCAAACGTCGTCGTCCTTCCTTCTCACGGTCCCGTTCTCCTCGTCCATCCGGCTCTTATCGTTCCGGATCACGGCCTCGACAAGAGGACTCCTTTTCACATAGAACATATTTGCCGCATCGGGGACGGTCACGGTCTCCTTACAACCAGAAGACCTCATCTCACGATCGTAAAAGCTCTTTCAGACACAGGTCGCCTGAAACTCCGTTTGAGCCTCGGAGAACTCCAGTCCATATGCGTAGTATTGACCGCACGCGACCTTCACCTCCTCTCTCCTCTCTTTCCCATCGTCGGAACTCAGATATACGTCACCACGTTTCACGGTCTCCAGAGCCCCTATCTGCTATTAGCAACCGGTCGCATCGTCCCCCTTTACCCAATCGTCCTCCGTCTCCTGACTCAGATAATCACCAGCGTCGCCAGCTTCTTTCTTCTCACTCGAGAACACGCTCTCCTTCTCCCGTTAATTTACCTTTCCACCGTCGCTTATCACGCCCTCCAGATGAGAACCGCACCGAGCTCCTTGGGGTGAGGATGTCTATGCAAACTGAGCCACTTGTTCCCACCTCTCATCGTGACAGTCCCAAAAATCACCAACTTGGTTCAACGCCTGTGCTGACATATGAAAGAACGCAACCACCGACACCGGACGATACGCTAATAGTCAAACGTGAGCCCGACATCGAAGATTTTACTACTGCTTTGCGTCCCTCGCCTCCATCAGCGACTTCACCTGCTGCTGTTCCTTCGCCTTCCGTGCCTACGTCTCCACAGCCAGATACTATGTCTACCATGGAATCTGCACCTCCTCTGTCTTCAGCGTCTGTAGCGACTATGCCACCTCTGTCTTCCCCCCACGTGTCTTACGCTCCCCAATCTCCGACTGATTCACATTTGGCTCTTCAGGAGTCTGTCCATCAACCAGATATTCCGCCGGAATCTTTGTACACGGAGGAGGAAGAAAGTCAAGATCAACGTCGCCTTTCTGTCGAAAATAGAATGAACGTCTCGCCTTCTCCTGTGCCCTCCCCTGGACCTTCGGAGGTTTCGCCTGTTCATCCGTCACCCCGCCATCCGTCAACCCGCCATCCGTCACCCCGCCATCCGTCACCCCGCCAACCATCACCTGTCGTTCCATCTTCCACGCCATCCCCACCGTCCCAGCCTCCTGTCAGCACTTCGATGGCTACCCAGCCTTCCTTCACTGTCCCAGGCTACTGGTTTGCAAAACATGGGCATGATCAAGCCGACATCGTGGATTGCGAATTCGAGGTGAATTCTGAGATTGCGCAGAAATGGAATCTTCCTGGCTCGTCAAAGTATGTCTATCAGACCTTTCTGCCTTCTAATGCTTGGTATTTACACGCCAGATTAGCAGTGCATCAGGGGTCACTTCCGAACGACTTTCACTTCAACTACTTTGCATACCTGTTGAGCTCCTGCAGAACGTATACCAGATCGGTTCTGTACCCGGACCGGCGGATTTAGGAGCTTTGACGAGTTCAATGATGTCAGTGAACACAGCATGGCCGGAGCAAGGCTCTCTACTCGTTCAAATGAACCCTACAAAACCTCACGAACGGTCTTGGTTCCCCGAACACATGGTAACTTCTATATCGAACTCAATCGTTATATCGTGCAACACTGATATTGTCTGATACAGGGTCCTGCTAGTCCTGGTCTGGATATAACTGATTCCGTTCGCGAAGGGAAAAATGTCTTGCGACTGATACAGCTGGAGGACATGACCAACAAAATCTTTATGCTTCAAGCGTTGCTTCTCCCAGCAGCTCCCCAGCAGCATTCAGCATACTGGGATATC